>PISW01010139.1:0-52861 GCA_004023785.1 Mungos mungo | reverse complement strand
CTCTCTGACTCTCCCCTGCTCGAGCTGTCTCTCTCTGTCTCTCAAAAATAAATAAAAAACATTAAAAATAAAATTTAAAGAAGGTCCTCTGGGTGACGGGCACCCAGCAGCCATAGCGAAGGTCACTTTGGGAACACGCCCTTGCGCGGTCTTCCCTCCTTCATTGTCTCCCTCCCACTGGCTGCCTCTCCTGGAGCACTTGGTCACGTCCTACATAAATGCCCTGCACAGAAGCCTTTGTCTGTGTCCCCACTCTGGAAGGAGTTTCCAGCACCAACTGCCCGGAGTCCCCGTCAGAGACCAGGTGTCCTAGGCTAAGCGCCAGCCGGGCATCAAGAGCGCTCATGGGTGCTTAGATGCTGGTCCTGGGCTCCCAGTGCTGACCACGCCCCCGTCTCTTAGCTCTGAGACCTTGAGCACCGCTTCTCTCCGAGCCCCAGCTCCTGTAAAGCGTGAGTGATCACACTTATTACACAGGTGTGGGTGTTTTTAATTTTTTCAAGTTTATTTATTTATTTTGAGAGAGCACAAGCAGAGGAGGGGCAGAGAGAGAGGGAGACGGAATCCCAAGCAGGCCCCACACCATCAGCGCACAGCCCGATGCGGGGCTTAAACTCATGGACTGTGAGATCATGAACTGAGTCCAGATTAAGAGCCGGATGCTTTAACTGACTGCACCAGTCGGGTGCCCCCGGGTGTGTTTTGAATATTAAATAAGTACCAATTATAAAATGAAGCCTAATTTTGTCGACTAGGAGATGCTGAATAATAACTTATATTCATTTCTTATTATCGGTGGGAATAATAAAGCTTCAGCTGGCTCGAGGGTTTTTTCAGGGGGTGCCCGGGTCTGCACCCTCAAATGGGTCCTGGTCCGGGTAGAACCTTCCAGAACAGGTGGCCAAAGTCCCAGAGCTGCGTATGAGCTCCTACAGGCCTTGAGCTGTCCTGACATTGCCCCTTCCAGAAAATGAGAATGTAACGAAATGAGGAAAGCGGGGAGGCCCCAGAGTGACCCCAGGGAAGGGGGCAGGGAAGGGACACAGGGACTGACCGGACCTCTACCGGGGGCATAGGGGTGCCTCCGCTCACGGCTGTCACCGCACTGACCAAGCATGCTGCTTTCCACCCACAACAGATGCGGGAAGGCAGCTCCGAAGCCGCCCGGGCGGCTACGGCCATGCGGCTCCAGGTAACGGTAAGTGACAAGGACATGCCAGGCACTAGGTGCGCATCACCCGTCAGGTCCCGACGCACGCCCACCAGCTGGGGGCCGTCTCTGTCTGCACCTGACAGGGAAGGAGACACGACAGGGCAAGCCAGGGCCTGGCCTGGGATTGGCAGCAAAGCCAGAACGTGGACCAGGCAGCCCATCTCGCCGAGGCCTGTCCGCCACCCAGGATGCCCGCCAGCACCCGAGTCCCAGTGATGGGGGAGGTGGCCAAGATGGGCTTCAGGACAGCAACCCCACTCCAAGTCCAGTCAACCCCTGCTGGGCGTCAGGCGGCCACCCCACTTTTGTTCCCCCAGGGGTTCGCAGCCTCGGGCTGGGTGCCTCTGAGACCAGGTGCAGGCACCCGCCTGACCTTAGCACCTGTGTGTCTGCAAGCGGAGCTGGGAAATCCACACACACCTGGGGGGCTGCCGCCGAACCCCTTGGGGTCTCTATTTGCAATTTAAGACTCTTCTTATGAGCTGGGAGCGAACCAGTTTGTCTTCTGCAAGAGATGCTGGGGTGGTGGTGAGCACCAGCTAAGGAACAGTGGGGGCGGGGCGGCCCAGAGACCCCACCTTGTCGGAGGAGCAGGCCCTCCCCCCACAGGAGCTGTTCACTGAGCGTCAGCTGTGCACCCAATGTAAGGGCTCAGGACCCGCTGGTGAGAGCAGGACGGTAACGGCCCTGGGCTCTCGGAGCTCCTGATCTAGAAGCCGGGGACTCAGTCAGCTCGTGAAGGGCGGACGTTCAATAGAACGGCAGAAAGCGAGAGAGTCACGGGGACACAGTGCTATATGTGGGGGAGGAGGGGTGCATGTGACATGGGTGGTGGGGGGCGTGGGTCGGTGTGAGTGTGCTGTTGTGATGTGTGTGCAGTTTGCATGGGGGGTGTGTGTGATGTGGGTAGTATGTATTGGGGGTGTGTAGTGTGAGTGTATGTGTTCACGTGGGTGTGTATCTCTGTTTGTGTCAGTGTGTGTGTGTGTGTGTGTGTGTGTGTGTGTGTGTAGTGTGTACTGGTGTGTGTGTGTGTGGATGTATGTTGGGGGCTACTGTAGATTGGGTGGCCAGGCAGGTGTCTAGGAAAGGTGACATTTTTGAGCCCCAAGGACAGAAGGGCTAGCCACGGAAGACATTCAGGGGGACCATCTGAACCGGCCACCCCTTCAAGCTCTGGCATGTGGCTCCCCCATCAACCCCACCTGTTCCTTGGGGTCACTGCTCCTGGTAGGGGGACATGAGGGTGTCTGTCTCCCTTCAAAGGCCCACAGAGGGGCACAGAGGGCAAACAGGAATGTGCAGCCCAATTTCCTGAACCCCAAAGGACTAAAACTACCAGCCAAGCTTCCAAAAGAGCCCAGAAGTTCTTCTTCCCTGTGTCCCATGAATTCTTCCTTTCAAACAAGCCATTGTTCTAGGCTGTCCTTGCAGAGACCCTGCCCAAGGCGTCATGGCACCCAGCCTTCCCGTCTTCCCTGAAAGACCTCCCTTTGTGACCCGCGGAGGTCAGCCACCCCCACAGAGCTTGTTTTCTTCTCACCATGGAGCACCAGAGACCAGACTCCATTCTGCACAGCAACATGCCCCACACCCCCCAAGTTTTTATTTGTATTTATTTATTTATTTTTAAATTTTAAATCCAAGCTCATCAACATATAGTGCAACGATGATTTCAGGAATAGGATTTAGGGCTTCGTCGCTAACATACAGCACCCAGTGCTCTCCCCAGCAAGTGTCCTCCTTAATGCCCTTCTAGCCCATCCTGCCACCCAGTTCCCCTCCAGCAACCCTCAGTGTGGGCTCTGTATTTAGGAGTTTCTTGTGGTTTGTCCCCCTTCCCTGTTTTTATCTTATTTCCCTAAAATCCCAAGCTCCGTACCAGCTGGTCCATGAGTTCCATTTTATCTCTCTGGATGGAAAACAAAGCAAAGTTGGGAAAGTGGCCTGACACTGGTTGACGGGTAAAGATGTGCTCACGGAAGCCTAAATGTCCATCACCCGATGAATGGATGAAGAAGATGTGGTATATATATACAATGGAGTACTACATGGCCATGAGAAAGAATGAAATCTGGCCATTTGTAGTAAAGTGGATGGACCTCGAGGGTGTCATGCTAAGTGAAATAAGTCAGGCAGAGAAGAACGGATACCATATGTTTTCACTCATAAATCTAACAGGAGAAATTTAATAGAGAACCATGGAGGAGGGGAAGGGGGAAAAGAGTTAGGGAGAGGGAGGGAAGCAAGTCATGAGAGACTCTTGAATACTGAAAACAAACTGAGGGCTGAAGGAGGAAGAGGGAGGGGGAAGGGGGGTGATGGGCATGGAGGAGGGCACCTGTGCGGATGAGCACTGGGTGTTACATGGAAACCAACCTGACAATAAACTATAAATAATAAAATGTTAGTGGAGGCATTACCAAACAAGAACGTAAACATGGGGGAGGCTGCCATGGAAACCGAGAGAGTCAGGAAGTACTCAGTTGGTGGAAAGTGGAAGAAAGATCTGGCGGAGTGGAGGTGGTTGGCATCTAAGGGCATGAAGAGGGGAGCCCGTGGAAACCACACCACTTGATCACGGAACCCACAGGGCCTCCGTACTTGGGGCACCGGGTACCATGGCAGGACAGAGCTGGACTCAGGATGAAAAGGGGGAGGGGTAAAGACTGGGAGAAAGTTCCGTCGGCATCAGCTTCCCCTTCCCTTCGGCCATCCCCAGCCCCAAGACCTGAGCTTTATCCTCTGGGAAAATCAAATAAGAGAGGCTGGAGATGAGGCATGAAGCTGACCAGCACAGGATTCAGTGAGAATCTGCCCACTGAGCTCTGGCACCCGCAGGTCTGTCCCTGTCCTGTTCCCTGCGCCCAGGCCAGGATCCGGTCTCCCGAGGCAGGGGACCGAGGGTTCTCCTCTCGGAAGCTGAGGGGGTGTAAGGGAAATCGGTGGCACTGACATCTGGAAGCTCCCGGCAGCGTCTCTGACTTGCTGTGGACTATTTCTCCACGAGACGCACTTGTCACCAGGGCCAGCCCAGGAATGCAGAACCCAGGACCGGCTCACTCTTCAGTAGAAAAAGACAGTCAAGGGCGATGGCTCTTTGAGGAAACTCACCCACCGAAAAGCGAAGAGGAACAGAGGTCAAGGATAAGCAGTGCAGAAAATAGAAGAGTGTGTGCAAACATGTTTAAAATTTTAATTAATATCCTCACAGAAATAAAACCTTACATTCATTCAACAAACACAGGACGCTATAAAATGAGTAAGAATATGCAGAACTCTCGTCCATTAACCAAGACCAGGAAAAAGATCCCTGTAAAGTACAGGTCTGTCTGATAAAAGACTTGTGTCCAGAATATTTAAAGAGCTATCAAAACCCTACAATACAATAAAGAAACCTTCAATTCGATTGAAAGACAGACAGAGAGGGGCGCCTGGATGGCTCAGTAAGTTGGGCATCGGACTTCGGCTCAAGTCATGATCTCATGGTTCGTGGGTTTGAGCTTCATGTCGGGCAGAGAGAGAGGGAAACACAGAACCGGAAGCAGGCTCCAGGCTCTGAGCTGTCAGCACAGAGCTTGACCGCAGGGCTCGAACCCACGAACCGTGAGATCATGACCTGAGCTGAAGCTGAAGTCAGACACCTAACCGACTGAGCCACCCGGGTGCCTCATTCAACTGCACTCTTTAAACATGTATGGTTTATTATATGTCATGATACCTTAATCAAGCTGTTTGAGAAAACTGGTAACGAATGTCATGTTCTAAGGAAGGATTAAAAAATAACATCAAGGGGGCTTCCCAGAAGAAGAACAATAATAATAAAAGGAGTAAGAAAAAAATCCTAGAAGAGATTCAATACAGGTGATTCAAGATCTGAGAAACGGGGGCGCCTGGGTGCCTCAGTCGGTTAAGCATCGACTCTTGGTTTCGGCTCGGGTCCTGATCTCACGGTTTGTGAGGTGGAGCCCCACATCAGGCTCTGGGCTGACAGTGTGAGCCTGCTTGGGATTCTCTCTCTCCCTCTCTCTCTGCCCCTCCCCCCATCTCTTTCTCTCTCAAAATAAATAAATAACTTAAAAAAACAGAGCTGAGAATTGGAAGTTCCAGAGAAAGAAAACAGAAGCCAACCAAGGGGAGGAACATGTCAAAGAGACGATAAAGGTGACCTTGTTTGGAAAAAGGGTCTCTGCGGATATGAACAAGATGACGAGACCTTTGTGGATTGGGCGTGTGGACCCTCAACACCATCGTGAGTGTCCTCATAGCAGGGGCGTGGGGGGAAGAGCAGGTGCTCAGAGAAGGCATGTGACAGGCAGAGACCAGGGGAGGGGAGAGGTGCCCAAGAAACCCCGAAGGATGCCAGGCGCCACTAGAAGCTAGCGGAGGCACGCAACCCCGTCGACACCTTCATCGCGGACCTGTGCCCCCTTCCCAGACCTGTGAGTGGACACCCCTCTGCTTGGTCATTTGTCACAGGAGCCTCAGGAGAGTGGACACCCCTCTGCTTGGTCATTTGTCACAGGAGCCTCAGGAAAGCGGTAACCTCCATCACGGTGTGACACGTGTCTCCAGCGCAGCCACATGGGCACGATGACATGAAACCAGAGACAGCGGGTTGTGCAGGTCATCAGAGTGGGCGGCTGGGGGAGGGGGAGCGGGAGGCACACACACACACACACACACACACACACACACACGTGGTGATGCACGAAGACGCGGGTCCATGCAGCCTGGAGGGTCGTGCCGGATGCAGAGGCTCAGGAGCATGGTAACACCACATACAGATTGGCCTGAGTGTGGGGCGTCCGGGGGGTGTCCCCAGCACGTTTATTCTGACTGGTCTCCCCTGCCTCTCTGAACACACTCTGATGAGTTTGGAGGCTCCCCACCCCCTGAGTCTTGGAGGATGGCGCATGCGTTCCCAGCCACTCTTGCAAGTTGGGGTGCAGGTGCGTGCCCAGGATCCCCCATCGGGCCTTTGCGTGAGAAACGAGTGAGCACCTGGCAAGGCAGCGGCGGCTGCATCCAGCTCCAGATGTCCTGGGGACAGGGTGGCGTCCACGGCCAACCTGGGCACATCGGCAGTGGCAGCGGGGAGCCTGGCACACAGTGGGGCATCCGTGGCATCTATGCAGAAGCAGCTCCCATGGCTGGCAGTACGGCCCCCACCCCGTCCCCAGAGACCTGGGCATTTCATCACACGCTTGCCTTGGTTTCTATTGTTTGTCGATAAGTGCTCTGTGTGCGCAGGGGGCCGCAAGACAATGTACTTGTTTATCCAGTCAGCATCTGTTTATTACGCATTCCCCTTGTGCCGGGCACCGTGTCATTCTTGCCAATGTCACTTGATCCACTCTGGCTCCCATCCGATTGCTCAAGTATTCTCTATCCTCAGATAAACCCTGGAATCAAAAAAGTGACCCTCGGGGAAGGAGAAGGTCACCTCCTTACTTTCTGAATCACTCTGGTCTGGGACGGGAACACGGCTCGGTGCCCGGAAGGGCGGCCAGCCACCACCCACATGCTCTCGACCCGTGCGGGGGGTCCCCTCGCCTATTTCTGGCGACAGGGAACTCTGGATCCTGCTCCCAGCTTGACACCCTCTAGGTCCGTGACAGGTTGGTACTTAGGAAGGTGGCGCCTGCTTACGGAGCAGGGACCACAGGACATGCCTGCTGTCCCGCTGATGTCAGCATGGGGACTAGTTCCTATGTGGGCCCCAGAGCACCTCTCCCCCACATTTCCAGGATGCTCTTGTGACCTACCAAGAAACATGGGGACCCACTGCCCCCGTGGGGGGTGGGGAGGGAAAAGCCCAGCCCGAAGGACCTTGGTTTTCCCCACCAGGCACAGGGTGAGTGGGGGCCTCTAGCTCTGGGATGCCCCTCCCGCCCCAGGCTCCCTTCCAGACCCTCCCAGCCTCCAGGTTCCCACTGTGCCCACCAGGAGCCCCAGTGTAAGGGCTGCCCCCTGCCCCTCCTCCTACCTCCCCAAGCTCACTTTCTCAGAGTGCCGTGTGACTCTGTACCAACCGGACTGCCCGGAGCCACCCTCCTCTCCCATTGTCCCTGGACAGATGACTCCCCTTCCTGTTGCTGATTCCAGTGTCACTCACCTCACAGGGCTGTGACAAGGGGGCCGTGTAGGGAGATGGATGGGAGCCTCCAGTGCAGGGAGCTGTCCTTCTTTTTTTTTTTTTTTTAATTTATTTTTGATACAGAGAGAGACAGAGCATGAGCAGGGGAGGGGCAGAGAGAGAGGGAGACACAGAACCGGAAGCAGGCTCCAGGCTCTGAGCTGTCAGCACAGAGCCTGACGTGGGGCTCGAACCCACGAACATGAGATCTGACCTGAGCTGAAGTCGGAGGCTTAACTGACTGAGCCACCCAGGCGCCCCGGGAGCTGTCCTTCTTGACCATGAGAAGGCATGGGGCGAGCTTCCCCGGTTCTGTGAGCCCCGGTTGGGTGTGTGATGGACAGATGGATGGGTGGACAGATGGACAGATGTGTGAGACATCTGGGGAGGCCACATGACATCGTGGAAAAGGTGAACTTGGGAACAAGAAAGCAACCAGGTTCATGGCCATTGATGGCCTTCTTTTTGCTGTTCGATGAGCGGCTGATGAGCACCTAGTGCGTGCCTGCACGTTCCTGCCCTCGTGGAGCTATGAGTTCATGGCAGACACAGGGGACCCGCCAGTGAGCAGACACACGTCACTGCACACGGCGGGTGTCTGTCACAGAAGAGCCCGGTGACACAGAATAACAGACGGGCGGAAGGCACCTTCTTGGCCAGGATGGCAGAGAAGGCTCCCTGGGGAGGAGCCACTGAGGCTGTGACTTGGGGAAGAGGGACTGGGCAGGGGACCAGAGGGAAGAACATTCCTGGGAGGCACCTGCTGAGCCAGTGGCCTGGGCAGGGAAGTGCTGGGTGGGCCACCGGGCCTGGGGCTGGGGTTTTATTTTAGATGCAAAGACTCAAAAATCTCTCTGGACAGCACGCAGATGGCTCGTTGCCAGAAAGGGGGGAGGCGTGAGCAGCAAGGGGGCCTCCTACGGGGAACGGCACTGCTCGGCGTGGCTCTCGGGTGCTGGGTTCACGAGCCCACGTTCGTCAAAACCCACAGACCCGGACACCACACAGAGTGAACTGTACTGTGCGCACATTTTTTTTTCTGAGGGTTTTTTAATTACAAGACAGATCCTCCAGCAGCTTTGAGGAGAAAGTGGGGGGTGGGGAGGATGGGAATCCAGCTGGGGCCACTGCAATGACCCTGGGGACAGTATCTGGGTCATGTACCCGGGTTCTGCTGACCTCTGGGAGCCCCGGTTTCCTCATTGAGGCCACGGTGCAGTGATTCCCACCCGGAGGCTGACCTTGTGTGTTGGAAGTGGCACCTGTAACCTGCCTGCCTGGTGGGGCCTGGCCAGAGCAAGGTCCTCACCACTTAGGAGTCATTGTGCTTTGCCAGAGGGGGGCTGCAACTGATCTCAGGGCGCCCTGGGGGGCCAGGAGCTGCCAGGGACTGCCTTCAGAAAACAGACATAAAAGTAAACCAGAGGGGAATTAGTCAAGGGTGAAGGGCACCTGGCTGGAGGCCCCACCTATGGATCCAGCCACCCAGGGCCGAGGAATGTGGCCCAGAACGTTGTGTACTTAGAGTGCTTCTGTCCCCCAGGGAGGCCGGAGCATTTGTGGGTGGAGGGCAGATGGCTCCCAGGGACAGCCTGGCTTGTGGGGCGACCCACCGGGAGGTGGAGGCTCTGGGCTGGAGCCCCGCATCCTGTAGGCCAAGGTCAGGGGGCCTGGATTCATGCTTCAACTCAGCCTCTCTTGAGCTGGGCAACTTTGGGTAAAATACTCGACTTCTCTGACTCATTCGAAGACTCCAGTGAGGGGCACATGGGAACGCATCTCAGTGCCCTGGAAATGTTCTAACCAACTCTGGGGGAGAAAAGGATGCCAGTGCTGGTGCCGAAGGGCAGGCCAGCGGAGACTCGAGGGCCCCGGGTCCGAGCTCCTCTCCCTGCCCAACAGCACCGGTGACCAAGGGCTTGGACCTGAGTGGGGAGGGTTTGGTGCTGGGAAAACAGCCCGGCCGCTCTTCAGAAAGGTAAACAAGGAGCTTCCGCAGGACCCAGCAACTCCACTCCTGGTATTTGCCCCGAAGAACTGAAAACAGGAGCTCAGATTCTCTTACATGGATGTCACATCTGCATTATTCACAGCAGCCGGAAGGTGGAAACAGTCCGAATATCCATCAGCACGCGCACATGGCCTCTCTGGACATGATGGAATATTACTCGGCTTTAAACAGGATCGGAGTGCAGACCCCGCTACCACACGGGTGAACCTCAGAAACTATGCTGAGTCAAAGCAACCAGCCCCCAAAAGTCACCGATTGTGTGATTCTATTCATAGGAAATACCCGGATGAGGCGAATCCCTAAACACAAAGCCAGGGGCTGGGGAGCGAGTGCCAGTGGGGACAGGGCTTCCTTTGAGGGGAACGGACATGTTTTGGAACTAGAGCGAAGTGATGGTACAACATTGCGAACAGGGTCAACTGCGATGAGCTTTAAAGTGGTTGATTTATTTATGTTTTTGGTAAAGGCCGGCGAGGAAGAGAACTTGTGGTCCATACCAGCAGGAGGAGAGGACTCATTTGGTGAGAACCAGGGCTGCCCAAATCTCTGCTTGGCCACCAGCAGCCCTGTGTGACTTGACACCCTTGTTTACCATGACGAGCCCGGGCCTCAAATTAGCCCCGTGCTGGTGCAGGGCTGGAAGTCAGACCTGCACTCCTACTGTGGACCTCCCGCCCCCCACATTTCTGCTGCTCAACCAGGATGCACAGAGCAGTTAGAATCTAGAACCATGTGTGTGCCTGAGCTACCCCGGTGATTCGTGACCAGGTCTGGGAGGCCCTGAGGGAAGACGGCCTGGGGATCAGAGAGCACAGACAGAAAGTGAGGGGCTGCGGACCCCTGAGCTCAGAGGGAAGGGGGGCTTCTAAAGCAGGGGCATCGCACCAGCTGGAGAGCAATGGGAAGGCAGTCCAGGAGACTGGGAGGGGCACAGCATGAGTCCCAGCTGGGGTCCACGGGGGCTGGAGACCTGGGCTGTGAAGGGGCCACTGGAAGACACGTGGGACAGGAGGGCGCATCCAGGATGCGGAGCCCTCCCTACACAATCTTCCCAGAGGTGGCCCACAGCACCACCTCCGGGGGCCAAGGGGATGAAATTTAGGATTTAGGAGGGCAAATAGGGGTGAGGAGGGCAATGCGAAGTCCTTCCAGCTGATGCCAATCACCCCAGCCATCCCTCCTGCCCCCACAGGTCCCTGGAGGAGAAGATTCGGCAGGCAGAGGCCATGAAAGCCAAACTCCGCTGCTCACTGGACTGCCCCTTCAGGCTTCAGCTCCTGATGAAGATGAAGAGGAGGAGGGAGAGTGGAGAGGCCTGACTGCTCGGCCAGCCTGGGGGGATTCAGGGGACTAACCAGCCAGCCAGGTGCCCAGGCGGAGGCCATGGGATGGGGTCCCAGGTCCCATGGGAGACAGAGGACCCTGCGAAGAGACAGCTCCCCGGGGATCCTGGCTCAGCCCATGGGTCCAAGGAGAAAAGGGCCTCAGGGATGCCAGGAAGCAGCCTCCCTTTCTCCCCCGGAGGATTTCCCAGCCCTGAGCAGGAAGTGAGTAACCACCTCTCAAGACCTGATGGCGACAGCCCCAGGGCCAAGGATAGAGTGAGGAAGTGTGGCCAGGCTGGTGGGCAGACAGAAGGCTCCTTCCCACCAAACCCGGGGTGCTTGACAGTCTGCCAGGCCCAAGGGCCCCACCACCCACCTCCCAGAGCAGCAAGGAGATGGACAGAGGAATGGAGGAGCTTCTGGTTTTCTCCTGCCGCCTCCATCACCCACCTTCTGAGGTCTGCATGCCAGGAATAGCCAGGATCTCGCTCACCCCCTGCATCGGAGTGCTTTGGGAAAGCCCAGTTGGACAGAAACTATGGGGAAAATTCCCATATCCCAAAGTTAAACAAAAACAGATGAGTTTGTTTTCTGCAGGATTTCCCGCTGCCTGATACAAATTAGAGTCATCTGCACATATGAGCTATGAAACATGAAGTATGTCATTTTGATGACTTCGCCTATGAGTTAAATGCCCTGATATTTGCACTTAAAACTGACCTTGAGCCACAAAAAGATACATGGCCAATGCATGCTAATAAGTTAGATTTTTAATTTTTCTTTGCTTAGAATGACGTTACGTAGCCGAGAGTGTTATCATGGGGAATGCGGCAACCCCAGTGTCGGAGCACAACGAGGATGCCTCCAGCAGGGCTGTGTAGGAGGCCCTGGGAGCGGGGACCAGAGGGAGGACAGAAGTCCACGAACGTTGGGGTGCACGAACTCTGTAGGATTCATAGATGCGGCTGGCAGTGCCAACCGGTTAAAATTACAAGCTTTGCATGTGTTTTGCTATGCATCAAAGTCAGGGCTTACCTTTCGATTCGGCCTACCAGTTTTCCAGGACTGGTCTGTCTGGGGGTGTGTTTGACAGATCAGCCCTTCACCCACCCAGTGTCTCCTGATCGCAGAGAATTGGGGTGGGGGTGGTTGGCCTTCTGGTCAGGACTGTGGCATTCTGTATAAAAAGTACAGCCCACCCCTGGGGGCCTTCCTGGGTTGGAGGGAGGAGGAGGGATGAGGATAACAACCCTAGGTTCACACACAGATGTTGGAGAGAATGTTCTAGAACACTGGAGTAGAGGAGCAGCCATTTATAAATATCTGTACATACATGTCTATAGCTGGCTTTTGTGTGCTGTTCTATTTTGTGTGGTCTTTTCTTCACCCCAGAAAGGTTGGATTTGGGGGCTTTCTCTCATTGACTGGGTTGTGTCTTTATTCCATTAACATGTATTCATTGGGTGCCTACTATGTGCTGGATGATAAACAGACAGGCAATAAATAAAACAGGAGTCCCTGCTGATGGAGTTCACATCCAGGGGACACAGAGGAAACCCCAAGGCCGTGGTCAGACACGGTCAGCCTGTTGAGTGCAGACAGGCCCCACACCCTAACCAGGCACAACAGGAAGGGCTCCTGAGCAGCCCCCTAGGGAAGGATAAGGCTTCCCAGGGGAGGGCGAAGGAAGGGAGCTCCAGGCAGATTATGGCATGTGCAAAGGTCCAGAGGTAAGCGTGATCTGCTGCATCAGGAACTTTAGTTGGTTTCATGGGGCTAAAGCTCAGGAGCTGGATCTGAGGCTGGAAAGCGCCCTTAGCCAGGTTATCAGCATGCCCCACAACAAGACCCTGGCTTAACGGGGAGGCCATGAGGGCTGTGTAGAAATAATTTGATCCCCCTCTAGTTCTCTTGGAATGCGGCCATGCTACTGGCAAGGCCGTACCCTCTCTGCAGGCCCCAGCCAAGCGGACTCAGCAGTGAGGAGTATAAGAAGTCAGTGGGTGCAATGATTATGAGGAAGGGTTTGGACAAATTCCCTCATGGTGAAAATGAAGTACAAAAAACATGCTCATACAGCTAAAAATTAAAGCAGGTGGTCACTGAGTCCACACGGAACTCTTTTTGAAAGGACCTGGTGTCTCACCCAGGTTCTGCCCCTAAGCAGGGGACGGGCCTCAGTGACAGGCAGGCAGATTTCTTCCCTTTTAGCAATGCATAGCCTAACTATGTGGATGCCTGATACATGAGTTCATGGGTAGCTGGGTGAGTCGGTGGGTAAGTAGATGAATGGGTGGATGGATGGATGGATGAATGGATGGATGGATGGATTAGTGGATGGGTGAATGAGTTAGTGTATGAATGGGTAGGTGGGTTGGTGGATGGATGGATGGATGGATGGATGGATGTAAGTATGGATGGGTGGATGGATGGAAGGATATTTGGATGGATGGATAGATACACTTGTAGGTGAATGGAAGAGTGGGTAAATGTTTGATAAGATTTGAAGACCTTTTTGATGGCAAGACACAACACAGTGATAATCTGAGAGATGAAAGATAGAACTTTTTGTTAGTTTAGTTCCAAATATGGGAAGGTTTCCAAGCAGGACCACACAAGGGGTTGTCCCAGGGACAGGGTCACAGCACACTGGAGACATGGGGAGTGACTTACCTAAGGCAAGAAGGGTGGGGTTAGCTAGGATTCCCAAGCTCCCCGTGGACTGGCTAATTTGAATAGTTTTTTGAGTTCCGGGGTATCGAGGGTGTCCACAGCCGTGTGGCACCTGGCCCCAGGGTGATTAGGTACAGAGTGGCCCAGAGTGTGAGAGCCTGGCAAGGAAGGTGTCAGAATGTGCTCTTAGCTGCTAAGAAAAACTGACCAGCCTTCCAACCGGCTCAAGATGGCATTTTTCAAAAACTGTATTACAGCAGCATACGGACAAGTGTGTACGTGGACGGATGCCTTTCAGAGCTCTCTCAATAGTATCCACGAAAGCATGAGCACCGGACTCAGATAGCTGAGGATTTTCATCTCTGAGACCCAGAGCCGAGAATGTACCAGTCGGGGACTTCACAGGGTCTCTGTTCTGCTGGGTCTCAACGTGCTTTGGTCTTCAGTAACTTGACAAAGGCAGTAGATCCTCTCAACCGGAAACAGCACACACATACAATTCTGCACACCAGTTTAGAGGACTCGTGGACCCCCTGGGGGAGCCTATCCACAGAGCCCTCTCCCCACCTGGGAAGAGAGAGCCCTCAGGTTAAGGACTCCCCTGTGTGGTCAGAGGGGCCAGTACCCTGAGGAGTCAGTCAACTGAGGCACCCAGGCTGGGGAGGAACTTTGCAGCCAAGCCAGGCGTGGATCCCAATAAACCATGCTGTGACTCAGTTTCCCTATCCCTATGATGGCTGAGTGGAACTTGATCAGTGTTTGCAGGTGGGGTTCTGACCTTCCTACCTATCTCCCGCCCCACCACCACCACCCCCGCCTCCACCGTGTCCACTTTATCTGGTCTCTTTTGAAGGAAAGGTTTAAGGCTGTAAAAGCATATACATGTGAAAGCCCCCTGCACTTTCCAAGTGCTGCGGATTGTCAGGAAGTCTCCAGAGAAAAGCCAAGGAAGCCAATCAGTGTGGAAGAGGGAAGAAATCATTGCCAAACACCCCCAGGTCAGGGGGGCGCAAACCTTACACGTGGCCACAGAACAAGCCTCCTGTGCAGTTGTTTTCACGTTCCTGCCACAGCCGTCCCTTGGGAGACACGACTGCGAACTCGGTCACAGAAACAATCAGGGGAGGAGAAGAATGACACGAAATCAACGTTGTAGTAGACACGCTTTGTCACTTAGGGAGCGTGCCCGCCACCTACCTCAACGCCAGAAGGAAGAATACTGTTTAGTGTTTAAGGGTCACCTGCGACGCATCCACTTTTTACATCCAGCCTTGATGTGACTGAGAAAAGGGACAGCACAGTGGCTCCAGGCACAGACTCTGGCGCCAGGCTACCTGGGAATCTGCGAGGATTCGCTGAGTCAATCCATCGATGTGCTTAGAAAAAGTGCCTGACACACAGCAAAAGTTAATCCTCACCACACCCCTTGCGACACTTGTCAGGATCTGGGCTCCGCCTCACAGTTCAGAGAGGTTAATCAACTTTCCTCAAGGCTCTTAGCCAAGGAAGTGAGTACGGGAACTGGGGACCGGGATCCAGGACCAGCTGATTTTGAGCCCTGGACACATTTGTCACCCCGTGGCTCTAAAGGACAGCCAGTCTACACAATAGAACATTCCTTGGGCGAACCTGGAAAACTTCCATGTGGCTCACTGAGCTCTCAAGGCTCACAGGGTATCTGTAACCACCTCAGCCTGGCCTCTACATGCCTGGGTTCTAGAAACTGTAGCCAGCCTGGCCCTGTCGCTGGGGAAGGAGCAGGGGGCTGGGCTGGAGGTGGAGGGAGGAAGTGCTCAGGAGGGCGATGACATCACCACCCAGCCCTTGAAAGATGAGCTGTTCCCTCCACCACTCCAGCTCCGCTGTGGCGGCTCCTAGGAGGGGTGGGGACACCGGGCTGGGGCTGCCCTGCCGCACGGAGGGAGCCACCGAGGAGCCCGCGTGCCTCGCTCTGGACAAGGTGAGTCCTGAACGGGGCTGGTCCAGTCACCGTTGCTGGAGGACAGGAGGTCCCAGCACAAAGAGAGAGACTTCAGGTGAGAGTCACCGGGGCTGATTCCCAGGCTGGGGCTAGAGTTCCCTCAGGTCCTGGGCGCGCGGGGGGTGGGAGGGGGGTCCTTTCCTTTCCTAGTCCTGGTAAGTAGCAAGAAGGGCTCCCAGCAGGAGGAGTGATCTTGTTTGTTCTAGGTTTGTCTTCTCCCTGAATGGAGACAGGCATGTGTGTTTGTGTGAACAAGTTAGTGACCTGATTTCTGTAGATTCTGGTAGCCGCCTTGGACATAAGCCGTAAGGAGCGAGCGCCGTATGGCAGGGATGGTGTGGGGTTCAGGCTCTGGAACCTGGCTTTTAACTCACAGCCATGCTGATTGTTGGCCCTGTGTGACCCTGGACACGTTTCTTAATCTCTCTGAGACTCAGCTTCTCTGTCTGCAAAGAACTTTGCTTGCTGGCTCCCCGGGGGTGGCAGGGGTTAAATCAAGCAGCAGAGGAGAGAGGGTTTGTAAACGGCCACCTACAGTCCCTCCTGGTCCGGTCCTGCCTGTCCTGGATGGAACTGGACACCGGCTCAGGGCATGAGCTTTGCACGGGTTGGAGTCCCAGCTCCAATTTTGTCCCCCGGGGAGCATTTTTGAGCTGGCAATTTTTCCCCTCATTTCCTGAGCATACGGATGACTTGGCAAGGTGGTTACAAAGGTAGAGATGGGCTCGGACCTGCCTGCGCAGCCCCGTGTATGCAGTCGGTGCTCAGTCAGAGCTCCCGAGGGCAGGTGGCTTCATGAACCCGGGTTGGGGTGGGCGATGGGCATTGCTCTCCCAGGCAGGTTAGAATGTGCCTCTCTGAGTCACCGGCTGCCTGTGGCTCCCACCAGCCCACAGGAAGTGGGAGCTGTGGTCCAAATGTGGGGCCATGGGGGCGGGGGGGGGGCCCTGGGCCAACCTCGCCTCTTATTCCTTCTCTGAAGGAGAGAAGGGTTCGGGCTGGGGGAGGGGTGGCCACCTCAGAGGGCACCTCCTTTCTCTGGAGGAAAACCACCTGTGTCCTTCTAGGCCCTGGCAGCCGTGGGGTGATGTGGAGCTCCACGGGCTTGAGGAAGGAGTCGGCTCCTTTCCCGTTGCCTGGGGCAGAGAAGCCAGGCAGGTGCGGGGAACAGCCAGAAGTGTTCAGGGAAACAGCGAAAACAAGAATGCTCCCATGCCATCCCCACAGGCGAAACCCTAGGGTCACGTCTCAGCTCTGCCCTAAATTCACAAAACCCCTGAAATCCTGCTCTCCAAGCCCCTCAGGGTACGGGTGAAGAAACAGTCTCAGTGCAGGGACATAACCTCAGCTAAGCCATTGGCTCGCCATCGGGGGGGAAAATGTCTCCTCGGTCTCTTTGGGACTCAGGCTCATCACTTATACACAGGGGAAGGTTCACATGACCCAGTCTAGGTGTGGGTGGGGATGCTACGGACTTTGACTTAGACCAAATTCAGAAAGATATTGGCCAAGCAGGGACCACGCAGGGGAAATAGTTGTGCCACGTGGTCTCTGCTCACATAGTGACTGTGTCTGGTCTGAAAGTTCAGACGGTGTCAGAAGGTAATGCCAAGGACTGGTTTTCAGAATGAAAGCGGAATCTTCTCTGTGGGTTCACTGCTACCTCCCCTGCATGGAGAACCGTGCTCAGTATAATGCAGGCTCTGCTCAGTTTTGGCTGGCTGGCTGGCTGGCTGGCTGGCTGGATGGATGGATGGATGTTTGGATGGATGGTTGGATGGGTGAATGGGTGGGTGAATGGGTGAATGGATGGGTGGGTGGATGGGTGGATACATGGATGGGTGGGTGGATGGATGGATGTTTGGATGGTTGGATGGATGTTTGGATGGTTGGATGGGTGGGTGGATGGTTGGATGGATGTTTGGATGATTGGATGAGTGGGTGGATGGGTGAATGGGTGGATGGATGGATGGGTGGGTGAATGGATGGATGGATGTTTGAATGGTTGGATGGGTGGGTGGATGGATGGTTGGTTGGATGTTTGGATGATTGGATGGGTGGGTGGATGGGTGGATGGATGGTTGGATTTTGGATGGATGGGTGGATGGGTAGATAGGTGGATGGATGAATGGATGGATGGATGGTTGGATGGACAGATGGATGGAATTACTAAGTGAAAGACACCCATCTGAAAAGGCTACATACTGTCTGATTTCAATTATACAATGTTATGGAAAAGGCAAAACTAGGGGGATTGTAAAAAGACCAGTAGTTTTCGGGGCTTAGGGAGGGGCAGTGAAGCTAATCTTACAATGCTGTAATGGTGGATACATGTCATTATCCAGTTGTCCAAACCCCTAGAATGTACAAGGGAACCCAGTGGACTTTGGGCGATAATGGTGTATCAGTGTAGGTATTCATCGTAATAAATGCACCACTCTGATGGGGGATGTTGATCACGGGGAAGGCCATGGGTATGGGCAGGGGGGAGGCAAGGAATATATGGGAAGTCACAGGCTTTCTGCTCAATTTTTCTGTGAACCTAAATCCCCAAAATATGGCTTATTTTTTTTAAAAAAAGAACACCAAGCAGATATGTGTGTTGCTTTGAGGATTCAAAGGCGCTTAGACTATCTCTAGGCCATGAGTCAAATGGTCAGAACTTACTAAGACTTGACTCCCCGAGTCCCCTCCAACGCCCCCCCAGGTTAGGAAGCCCCTGACCTGTGAGTATCTTTCTTAATGCACATACTTCCAGGGACAGGGAGCTCCCTACTTTACCAGGCAGCCCGCTCCATCTCAGGAGAGGCCTACCATTAGGAAGTCCTTCCTTAGACTGGAGCTAAACTCCTCTCCTACTGAGCCATGGGCCACTTCCTGTTTCTTGGAGCTGGACTGTCTCATTCCAGTCCTTATAGGTCCCCTCGGAGCCAAACCTCCAGAGCTCCTTAACCAAGACGCACTTCCTACTGCACACCCAACCAGTCAGCCCCTTCTTTCACTCGGTCATCACAGTGGGATCTGTGGGGCCCTGGGGGCTAGAACACTAGGAGCCCTGGCAAAATCATCGCAGCATGACGTAGGGTGGGATGCACACGAGCTCCGGGTTTGAATCCTGACTGCTTCTTGGTTAGGGACTCTCTCTGGGCCTGTTTTCTCAAGTGTCCCATGGGGATACTGGCTTCCATGTCTGAAGGCCATGGTGAAGTTTAACTCAGGGTGTTGTGCAGTGCAAGCAGTCAGCGGATCACTGCTGGTGCCCACCTCGCAGAGGGACGGCCTACGGGGACAAGAGCAGGGTCTGGGACTATCCGAGGTGTGGTCCCTGCCCTGCGGTGGGGCCGCTGCATCTCGGGGGTTCCCGGGGAAAAGAGCATCCCAGCACACACGTGCTCATGTTCCCAGACGCCGCATCCTTGGGTGGTGACAGCGGGAGCCCTGTCGTACTTCCCTTCAGGGCTCAAACGTTAGGTTTCCACCCCCCGTTACCCCCACACCTGTGGGCCCCCTGACCTCTGGGGCCTGTGAAGCCCGGTCAGGTGGGGCACAGAGAGCTGGCTTCCAGACCCGGGTCCAAACTCACGAGACAGCAGCGACCCCAGACAGGTCCTGTGGCTTCTCTGGGCCTCACGGGTCCACGTTTGAAAATCAGCAGTTCCCGGACCGGCCTTCCCCGTGATCAACATCCCCCATCAGAGTGGTGCATTTATTAAGATGAATACCTACACATCCCACAGGATGTCGTAAACTGTGGAGTGCCTGTCACTTCAGTGTTGTTATTGTGCTGATTTGTACCCGTGACACCACATCTCCTCCCCTTTCCTGTGGGTCCCCTGAGCCACTGCAGTCCAGTGTGGGCACTGCCTTACGGGGAAAGATGAGCCACTTCCAAACTCTGCGGTGCATCAGAGTCACGAGCAGCCGGGTCCCTCCTCCCACCAGCTGCAGACACCCAGGCCCTCCCCTGGGCCCCCAGCTCCTAACAGCCGGTGGGCCTCTGTCTACACTTGGGAGACAAACTGCCTTCGAAAAGGGGCTTTCTGAGCAGAGCGAACTCGAGGAAAAGCCAGGCCCTTCCTCTTAGTCCCCACAGCCAGGAGACGTGGGCCTTGCAAACCGTGGCACCTGGGACCCCATCACCAGCCCCACTCTGTCTCAGGAACGGGCAGAAACCCAACCCTGAGAACTGGGAGAATACAGACAGTCCCAGCCCGGAACCCTTGGAGGTCGATTAGGGCCTCAGCCATTAGGACTCATCTCCCTGTGCCTCCCTTCCCCATCCACCTGGATCCCCTGGTGGGAAAAGACAGAGCCCAGAGCTGAGTCCCTACTGTGCCCCAGGATGCACCTGCAGGTGACTGCTGACAGCGAGGGGAGGCTCTCTGGGGTCCTTCCGGAGCCCCTGCAATTGTATCTCCGCAGTACGGGCCCTGTGCTCCCAGGAAGCCCCGGCGGGAGCGAGGGGTGTCGCCTCTCGGCTGCACCTTGGACAAGCCACCCCCTCTCTGGACCCCCACTTTGCCAGCTAGTAATGTGAGGGCAGCAGAAGGAGTCTCTGGGCTCTCTTCTGCCCAGAAGTGCCCAGTGATGAGTGGCTAGGATGTGAGAACACGTGGGGGAGGTGCCCAGCTGGCCCAGGTGCGAACAGGGGTGCCCACCTGCACAGGTGCGCTCAGCTAGGACAGCAGCCTGCCGACAGGGGGTCCACACACGTCATTTGTGGCAGCCGCAGCGGTGGGAAGCCGGAGGCACACGTAGTGGGGCACATGGAGGCAATAGACTCTCAGGTCAGCGATGCCTCGCCCCTCCCTGCTCCTTCCTTCCCTGATTCCCCTCCTCCTCCTGGTTCTGCAGCCATCACAGGGACTGAATCCCAGCTACTCGCCCCCTGGGAGGGGAAGGGGGGCCTGGGACAGAGCCAGGAGGCAGGCTTCCTGGTCGCACTTTCCTACTCTTTGAAATTCTTATCATGAGCATGCATATCCCTTTGCAGAAATTTCAATATTAAACACAATGAAAAAGAATGCAAATAAGGAGCCCAAATCCTCCAAGATGCCGGTTTTCCACAGCCTGGGCCTGTCCTGCAAAGGATGGGAGGGGACAGTTCACACCCTGATGCCTGTCCCCAGGAGCCAGTGCAGGGGAGAGGCAGCAAAACAAGAGAAGAGACCGCAGTGTGGCAGGGCAAGGCGGCCCTCTGATCCGTTCTGTGACTGTTGGGGGAAATGCATTCACTGAGCATCTACTATGCACGGGCTGTGTGCTGGGCACTGGCCTGCTTGCCATCCTCAGATTCTGAGGAGGAGTTCCAGCCGCCAATTTTTTTTTTTTTTTTTTGCTTGTCTGTGCATTCCAGTCACATGGGAAATCAATCCCATCAAATAATCCAGGAAAGGGGAAGGTGTTATAGACAAGAAGAGTGTGATCAATGAAACTAACTAAAGTTTAAGGTACGGCTAATAAATCGTTGTCACTTTGAAGCTTAGTAACTGCTTAGAAAGGATTCTTAAAATTGAAGACAGGGTAAGAATCTGGCAGGACGAAGCTGGTCACATCTGGGAGAAAGAACTTTCTTAGACTCGCACAGAGAAGGGCTGCAGGGGACAAGGCGGCCCAGAGCCAGGCCTCATCGCACCCTCCTGGCTTGGGGGCCCCGTAGCTGGGTAGGCTCAGCCAGGCCTCCTGGGAGATCAGATTCTGCAGCGACAGTCAGAGGCGTCTGGCCATCAGAAGCCACAGTCTTTAGCACTGGAGTCCCCTGAGTGGCCTCTGAGCTCCTCGAGAAAACAGGTGTTCCAAGGAGACCTCTGTCCCTACAGACCGAGTTTCCAGGCTTCTTCTCCTATGGGTCTTGCTGTGCAAGCAGCACCCACATCCTAAAGGCTCTGGGGCACAGATGGGACTTCACTTCTCAGCTCAGCAGCCCCGAGCCGCAGGCCCCATCCCCAAGGGAAGAGGGTCCTTTCCCAGGGGGTCCCATGGCAGCCATTCATAGGCCTCCATCTCTCTGCAAAGTCAGCTCCTTTGAAGGTCTGTCTGGACTCTGAGAGCAGGCTTCTCAGCAGGTGAACCCTGGGCAGGGGTGGGGGTTGGGAGAGACACTGGCCTGCTGGCCCACAGCTCAGTGCTCTGACCCAGGCTTGGCCAAGAGTTTGAGGAGAAATGTAGGGCAAGTCACTGACTTCTCTGAGCCCCTGCTGTCTCATGTGCATCAGGGCATCACGACCACTGTCCACAGCAGGACCTACTTGCCCCCGCCTCCCCGAGCCACTTGCTGGCAGCGCTCTGGGCTCTGCAGCTCAGACACCTGCCCACGAGGCACGCAGAGCCTGGCAAGGGTGCAAGAAACTGTAACACAGCACTTTGCCTCTGTAACTCTTGGTGTCATCCCCAGAGGACCCTGGACGGTCACACACGTGGCTTGTTCCCAAGTGTCCTGAATCCAGTGCCAAATGGCAAGGTCTCCTCTCTTTTCGTCCTGGGCCTCTGTTGTCACCAACTGACAGACACACACACAGACACACAGACACACTGTACACGCTGACCACACACACACACACACACACACACACACACACACACGTCTACCGCCTCTCTGCCACCTCTATGGCCCCACATCCAGCTTGTGACAGGTCACTAATGTCTGAGTCATCTTTGGGGGCAGGTTTTAGGTTTTTTCCCATGAGGGTCCGAGACCCAAGCTAAGCGGAGGGCACAACTGACTGGGAAAAGAGGCCACAGTGGGGTAGACCGGGCCATCACCCATGCCACCGGGAAGTATATCTCGGCCCCACGCCTGGGTCCCTTGCCACCTAAAACTGCCATAGGTATTCCTTCTGGTAAACCCACTAAGCAGGAATGCTATAACCACCGGAGAGGCAAGGAAATGTCTCCAGAGGCAAAACAGAGCAAGTCAGAGGCCAAGATAGGCTGGGACCTGGTCTGGTTCTTCCCATCAGGACGTCACACCTCCCCGACTAGGCAATGGCATCCAGAGAGGTACCCCTCCGCCCAGGTGCTTCTCACAGCAGGACATAATTCTGGAAGCCTCAGCTGGGTGCTACCAGCCCTGACGGGGACACCTTGCACGTCCCTGGCCCTGGACACGTGTGTACTGTAAGAATAAATACCAGCCATGGGGATTTTCCTTGCAAACGGCCTGCGGAGCTTCTGTGCTGCCTGTGGCTTGGCGGGGGGGGGGGGGGGGGGGGGGGGGGGGGGGGGGGGGGGGGGGGGGGGGGGGGGGGGGGGGGGGGGGCCGCCAGGGGTGTTCACCGCACAGCACGCCCCTTGGATCTGGGGGGACATTGGAAGTGACTGTTATACCTGAAGCAGCAAACGGAGCTGAGGCTTAATGAGGTCTTGAGGGCTGGGGGTGACCCACTGGGTCCTCCCCACAACCCGCAGGCTGGAGATAAAGCTCTGGGTCCTACAAGTGGTGGGGGGGGACCCCCAGAGAGGGGGCGCCTGAATCACGTTCCCCTGGGAGTAAATATCAAGGTTGGGATCTGAACGCCGCCAGTGAGACTGTCATCCAAGGTCTTTCATTACACAGTTCTGTTACCGCACACGTCAGAGCTGACCTGCCCGAGGGGGAGGAGCTGAGCAGCTGAGTAAGCAGGGGTGGGGGCAGTGGAGGCAACGCACAGAGGAGGGGAAATCAGGCTGTTTTCAGTTCTTCTGTGGCAGCAAACACACCAGACCCCAACAGAGAAACATCTGCAGGCCTAATAGGGAAAGAAGCTGTGATGCCGAATGGTCCTCCATGAGCTAAGGCAGCAGACAGACAGGCTCACATCGGACAGGGCCCATAAAACACGCCATCTCTGCAACTGTCCTGACAAAAGTCGCTCAGAGACATAGCCCAGGCGACAGAGGCACGAGTCAAAATCAAGAACACAAGTCAGGGAAGGATTTGCTTCTGCCTTTTTCCTTTTGTTTCATGAGGAGCTCCAAATTCAGGAAATCGGTCTGAGCCCTTGACACTGAGGGGCTTATGCCTGGCAGGAAATCGTGTGTTTCTAGCACGGCCCTCCATGGCAACTCATCTGGGTACTTTTCCCTGGGTTTCCGAAGCCTGCTGAATCCACCTGCTCGGAGCTGGTGGTGGGGTAAACAGGAAACCACTGAAGAAACAGTTCATAAATACTGTAAACATGTCATTGTAAATGAAAACATTACTGCGTATTTATTTACCAGTTTTTATGTAAGCAAGGCGTCCCCTTTGAACGCAAGTTGGCTGATTATCTTCCTTACATAAGCTCACCCATGATTCATTCCCTACTTTTTTTAACATAGGAGAAAACACTCAGTTTATTTAAATACCTTCATTACCAAAGTAATACATATTCTTCATAGGAAAATTGGAGGCTACTATAAAGAATAAAGAAAACACAAAAGTAACCCAGGATCCCAGGCTCAAAGGCAAATACCATCAGTTAATAATTTGGTATTTTGCCTTCCAGATTTTTTCCTGTTGAGTTGTATATACAATTAGTGCTCTGCTTTTTTTCCGGTTTGACATGGTATCAGAAATATTCTCTCTATTTTTGGCAAATGCTTTGGGACATCATTTTTAATATATATATATATCTCCAATTTCCCATTCCTAAGTGTTTCCATTTTTCCTTTTTTCCCCCCCTTTTCTAAATGCTGATCAACATCTCTAAGCATGAAGCTTTTCCTGTCTTTTTGATCCTTTTCAGAAATGCCAAGCAGAAAGAGAAGGGAATTTTTTAGGTTCTTGATTTGTTTCACTGAATTATCCAAAAATTGAATTTTCTGGGGCCAGGTTTAGGAACCTGCCTGACCCTATTCAGAGAAGATACCCAGGCCACAACCGCTGGCCTTTCTTAGTCTGAGGCTGGCCCATTAAACACTTAAAAAACAGATTGCTTTTATGTTGGATTGGCCCCGAGGGGTGCCTGCAGAAATTGGAGCCAGGCAGCCAGCATCTCATCAGATGCAAACTCCACTAAGAGCAATGCCGACTGAGAACGTGTTAAAAACCCATCCCCTTTCCCCAATAGAGAAACCGAGTCTCAGAGGCTATGGGACTTGGCGGCAAGCAGGCACACAGAACTGTGGCCCCCCTCCGTCCCTCCCCTGTGTCAGGCTTCAGAGGGGACTGTGTGAGAAGGTGAGCAGTTTGGGTGCGGCCTGTGCCTGGCACAGATGCACAATGGGCCGGGAGGGGCATCTCAGAGCTTTTGTTTCTAGTCCCCGTACCGTGAAATACAGGGGCCTAGGCAAGCTTGTGCGTGTCGGAAATTCTCCTGGATCTTGGCTCGGGAAGGGGGAATGTTCCATCTGCTTTGGCATAAGAAATGACAAACCCTGGGGTCCTGTCACTTCCCCTCACCCCCCTCCACTGGCTGGCAGGCTCTGCGAAGGTCTCAGAGCCCTGGGTGAGCTTGCAAGGCACCTAGTCAGCTGAGCTGCAAACCACAACGTGAAGAAATCACAGTGCTCTTCTGCTCGACCCCCTTCTCTGCCCCATCCCACCTGCGCCTCAGGAGGCGGCAGCCCGGTGGGGTGGAGTCAGTGCAGACGTTGGCATAAGCCGTACTCTGCACTTCACAGCTGGGTGGTCTTCCGGGGGTTGGCGCCCTCTCTGAAGTTTATTTTTCACCCAGAAATCGGATGCTGTCACACCCAGCATAACCCTCATACGGCGCTGCTTGGAGAAGGTGGGGAGACAGGTCTGCGGATCACCTGGCATAGAGCTGACAGCGCTAATCCCTTCCCCTTGACGGATTGACCAGACGTGTCTCAAAACAGAGAGGCCACGGGCGAACAGGCCTATGGCTTTGGGCTGGGCCACGTGTAGTCCTGGGGCTTCAATCTGTAGAATTTAAGAAATCTTGGTCCACAGATCCCGAAAGCACTGCCCAGACTTTACTAGAACACCTCCAGGAACAGGAAGCTCGCTACTGCCAGAACCAGTATAATTTGGCAAAAACTCCATCAGCTGCTACCCTGCCAGGATCAGGGATTCAGAGAAGCAGGGACTCTGTCCTAGGCTCAAGGGGCTGACAGTATGGCAGTCGGGATGGATGGGCGTCAGGGTGTAAAGAAAAAGAAAAGATTCTGTGTGGGGGGGGGGTATAATCCGAGCCCATTTTGTTGCTTATTAAAATGAGAACAATACTAGGAGCCCCACTCTTCTTACAGGACTGAAGGAAGGCCAAGGACACGGGAGCACTTTCCCACCGAGTCCCGGGCCTGGCTCTCCCACCAAACTCCGCAGGCTCAGTTTCCTCATCTGTAAAACGGGGATATCCGTGCCCGCTCAAGAGCTGTTCTGAGGACCGAACGAGTTCATATTTCTTATGTGCTCAGAACACAGCGGGCACAGCAGGTGCTACACGCCTGCGCTGTCGATAGCACCTTCCTCATCATGATTCGTCCTTCCGACAAATATTTCCGCAGCGCCCCCCAGCGGCCAGCGGAGGGGAAGGCGGAGCCGTCTCCTGCGGTTCCAGCACCCGGCCTGGCAGGGAGAGAGCCAGCTGGGGTGGCTGTGGACACAGAGTGTGCTCAGACAGAATGGGAGCACAGGGGCTGGGAGCCTGCCTGCAGGGAGACCTCAGCCAGGACCCTGGAAGGCCTCCTGAAGGAGGTGGCATGCAGCCGAATCTGCAGGATGGATAGGCGTTGGAAGGGCTCCTCATAGAGCGGGAAACGGGCAGGAAAGTGGGGGGTAGAACTCTGACCACGGCGCACTGGGGTCCGGCATGCCCCAATGATGACACGGTTAGGGACTTCGTGAGCTCACTGACACATCACATCGGGCTTGAAATCAGCCATGACAGGAATAAACTTACCAACACGAACATCTCCAAAGGCTCCAGATGAGGCCTTTCTCTCCCCAAGGGCCAGTTGTTAACACTCGCTGGCACACTACTGCCTCTGGCTCCTCTCTGGTGGCTGGACGAGCCACCTTCAGTCGGGACAGATGTCCTGAGGGCCAAGGATGGGCCGGAAGGAGTCACTCTTCCACCCACAAGCGGTCCTGGGCAAGTTCAAGTGAGCGGCAGGAGTGTTTACTGAGAAAGCATTCACTGGGGGTCTACCCCACGCCAGGCGCTGGCCGGGGGGCGGTGGGGGGACGTGAATTGGTCCCTGGGGGGGATTTTCTCAGGCACCAGCCTTCCACACCAGGACAGACAGAGCCGGGAAGAACCCTGTAAATTGGTGGCTGATGGCAGACAGGCAGGAAGCTGACAACTTTGCACCAGGAGAAGCAGAGACATGGACAAAAGACAGAAAACCTTGATGGTTTCTTCTATTTGTGTCTGCCTTCCAAGAAGGCGAAGGACCACTTAGATCCCGCAGGGGGAGGTGCCGCACGGGACACCCCCTCCACGGCTCCCCAACCCTCCTGCTACAAGCCCCTTCGAGGCCACCGACCCACCCCGGTCACCCACACTTCACTCCCTCTGGACCCCATCCTGCCCTGCGTCTCCCTGCTCGCATCTCCCCCTCCCTCCGTCTCCCTCCTGCATCACCTCCTCCATCTCTCATGCCGCCGTCTCTCCTGCCTGGCTGCCAGCCCCCTGGCTCTCCGCCCCCAGGTTAAGGGCACCCCTCAAGCCGTCCAGATGACGGTGCCAGTCACACCCCCATGCTTTGACTGTGCCGCATCCCAGCCGAAAAGCCATGAAGATCAGAGCTGCACATGAAAGCTGTATGGTTGAGATCCCGTGTTGTGAGGGCTCCCGGCCAAAGCCTCAGATAATGGCGTCCTCCAGTGCCCCGCACCCTGGGCGTACTGCAGCCCCCCGGGAGCCACCTGAGGGCACATGCTGGCTCTAGTCTACCGTCAGAGCGGCACTATAAAGAGAGACATGGAGAGAGGCGCCAGCCTCCACTAGTTGCCAGCTGTGTGACTCCGGCCTCTGCCTTCTCATCTGTGAAATGGGAACAGTAGTCCCACCTCCATCTAAGACGGCTGTGGATCTCCTGAATTAATTCATGGAAAGCACAGCTTGGGGATCACCGTAAGCCCTACTAACTGAACCTATCATGTGTCCTGGTGGGGGGCACACAGTAGGCACTCCTAAATCGATTGAACGAGTGATATATCAACAAAGAGCTTATTGACTGCATATTGAAACCATGTTTTAGATATGCTGACTTTAAAATATAGTATTAGGGGTTCTGGACGGTTTAATTAGTTGAGTGGCTGACTCTTGATTTCCGCTCAGGTCATGATCTCAGAGTCGTGGGATCGAGCCCCATCTCGGGCTCCATGATAAGCATGAGACCTGCTTTCGATTCTCTCTCCCTCTGCCCTTCTCCCCTGCTTGTGCTTTCTCTCTCTAAAATTTTACACACACACACACACACACACTCACACACACACATATAACACCATACAGATGAGGAAGCACTATAACACCAACAGCAAGGATTCAGGAACAAGTGAATTGGAAGGAAGAAGAGTGAGAGATGTCAAGAAACTACAAATTAAAAGAAACGCAAGAGACACATGGAGCAACCCAATATGTAAAATAATTTGGGTTCTGATCCAGGAACATCACTGTGGGAGCCTGGCTGGCTCAGCTGGGAGGCACGTGAGTCCTGATCTCGGGGTTGTGAGTTCAGGGCCCATGTTGGGCATGGAGCCTACTTAAAAAAAAAAAAAAAGGAGAAAGAAAAAATAACTTGGGAAAAAATATGAAATCATGGGACCATCAGAAATTGGAACACCGCCTGGAGAGTTGATGCTCGCAAGGAATTACTGTTGATTTCTTGTAGATGTGATAATGGGTGCAAAGTTATGCTTTTTGAAATGCGTCCTGATGTGTCAGAAACACGCCCTGAAATATTTATGGAACAGATAGGCTCGTGAGATTTGCTTAAAATTTACAGGGGGGTGGGGTGGGTTTGGGTGTGGAAGACACAAGAGTGACGGTGAGGTGGCAATTACTGAAGCTGAGTGACAGGTACACAGACATTCATGATGGGAGCCCACCGGCTTGTGTAGATCTTCCAAATTTGCCATAATACCCATTATGGTGGCTCAGTCGGTTAAGCATCAGGCTTCAGCTCAGGTCATGATCTCACAGTTTGTGAGTTCAAATCCCTCATTGGGCTCTGTGCTGACAGCTCAGAACCTGAAGCCTGCTTTGGATTCTGTCTCCCTCTCCCTCTCTCTCTCTCTCTGCCCCTCCCCTGCTTGTTCTCTCTCTCTCTCTCTCTCTCTCAAAAATAAGTAAGTATTAAAAAATTTTTTTAAGTTTGTTGAATGAAGCCCTCTCCCAGGAAGCGCATGGGTAATAGGACAAGTCCCTTCAGAGCCAAGATCTGCGCATTCTCCACTGTCCCTCTTGCACGCACCTTGGACAGGACTCGAACCACTGCGTGTCTGCTTTGTTGTTTTTCTCTGCAGCTGGCTCCAAGTCTCCGTTTATTACGTCCATATCCTCCTCGTGTTGTAAACTGGCTGCCTGGGACTGGCTGCAGACACCCTTGCATGTGGCGAAGGGGCCAGGCCAGCAGCCAGTTTGGCAAAGGCCCCCGGCCACCGCCCAACCCTTCAGCCTGGCAGGGCCATTGCCCCTCCCCCGCCTCCAGCTGGGCCACCAGGACCCTCAGGGAGCTAGAGAGTCTGTGGAAGAAATGAGCATTCTCCAGCACAACCAAGTCTGAGGCTGCCCGAGGGATTGCTTTTCTAGAAAACACTCCCTCTAGGCGCACAGCCTTCCTTTATGCGAGGCTCTGTTGCCAGGATTTCTATTTCCTCCCATTATAAATTCCTGACCTGGACAGAAACCCTGGAACGTACGGGAGAGCCTCAGGACACCTTCAGCATCGCACAAATATCCCGCCACACTTTTGCACGGGCTAGGGGCGCGAGGCTGGGTTTTTTTAAGTTTTTTAAAAAATGTTTATTTATTTTGAGAGAGATGGGGGGAGGGAGGAGAAAAGAGGGAGAGAGAGAGAGAGAGAGAGAGAGAGAGAGGGAATCTTAAGCAGGCTCCACACTCAGACAGAGCCTGAAGTGGGGCTTGAAATCATGACTGAAATCACGACCTGAGTCAAAATCAAGAGTCAGATGTTCACTAACTGAGCCACCCAGGCGCCCTGAGTTGGGGTTTTTAAAACAAGTTCCCAATCAGGCAATATTAGCACACAGCTCTTTCTTCCGCATGGTATAGGGGCAGCTGGGGGATGATTAAAAAAAAAAAAGGAGGAGGAAGAGGAGAAGAACAGGGGGTCTGGGTACCAAGATTCTAGGACCTGGCTTGAAGGTTGAGCTCTGTCACTAGCTGGCCATGCGCCCACCATCTCTGGGCCTCTGTGTCCACCTCTATAGCATGAGGGAGTCTGATGAAATAGTGTTCAAAAGCCCTTCCCACCCTAATATTCCGGGATCCTGTCAGGTTAACCTAGGAAGAGTTTCCGGGGGTGGAAGGAGGTAGGAAGGAGGAATATGCCCGATACAAGAATCCTATGCTTCAATGAAGACAGGTCCTCAGGCTCCGTGCCCAGTGGCCCCAGTCCTGTGAATGCCTCCTGACTCTAGGTCACCTCTGGCCTGCACCAAACCCCGAAATACCAGCCACTCAAGCAGGAGTCAGGCAAGGACTTAGCTCTTGTCGCTGTGTGGCTTTAAACATCTTATCACCTCCCAGGGCTTCAGCCTTCCTTTCTGTAAAAGAGAGGGTGGGGATAGGTTGAACATTTTCTTATAGGCCAGATTCTTTCTTCCAATAAAACTGTTCGCAGAAACCTGATAGAGGGCACAGAAGAAAGGCACACTGGCATTCACGGAGCCCTGAACAGGAGTCACACGTTGTGGGAAGCACTTTGCATTCATTCTCCTTATCTTCACAGCAAACCCATGAAATAGGGGCTATGAACATCCCCATTTGATGGATGAGAAAAGTGAGGCCTGGAGGACCTCGGCGGCTCTTCCCAGGTTATACATGGCTAGTTCGTGTTGGACCTGAGCTTCTGACCTGGTTGGATCTCAGTTACGAAACCCGGTCCCTTGTCTTTCCAATCCCTTGGGGACATCTTCAGGGACCAAGCCCATGATCCTACACACACAGTGGTCGCCCCTCTGTAGCCCACCCATTAAGCTCCCCACTCCAGACCCAAAGCCAGGTGCAGGGTCTGCCGATTTCCCAGTGCCCACGCGCCCACGCAGCCACCTAAGCTGTCCTCACCATCCACACAGGCTGCAGCCACCTGCACCGGGCACCCAGACGGGGGTGTGCAGCCTCAGCAAAGGCAAAGAGGTGGGAGCATAGGGAATGTCCTTGGGGACCAGGAGAGGGGTGACAGCAAGACAGTAGGGCAGATTAACTGTAAAAATAAGACTATCAGTTCTTTTGCCAGAAAAATGGCTTAGTTGAGAAAAACTATTACAACGTGAAACACAGAACTACAGCAAAATCATACGGAAGTCAGAGATAGGCTCTTTTTATAAGAGGAAAAGGGGAAGTTGGGAAGGGTTTTACAAACACAAAGCCCCTTGGAGGAAACTGGGAGTTTGAAGTATAGTGGCTTCTCATTGGCCGGGCTGTGGCTGTCTCTCATTGGCTGAGCTGCGGCTGTCTCTCATTGGCTGAGCTGCAGCTGTCTCTCATTGGCTGGGCTGTTGCTGGGCAAGGAGACAATCTTCCTACTTTCCGGCTAGGGTGGTAAAGGTAAAGCTCAAGCTTCCATCTGTTGGGATTGAGTATTTTCCACGGGGGTGGTGAGGAGCTGCCCCGAGGGGCGCTTGAGTTCTGCCTGCTGGCCTCCCGACCGTGTTTTAAATGAGGTTGCTTTGCCTTCACTTGGCACAGGGAAAATCTATTACATGAGAAGGGATTGGAATAAAGGAATGGTTTCATAACTAGCACTCAGCAAATACAATGCTTTCTTTCAAGGTGTCATTGTGACAACCACGGACCAACATGGAAAAATTACCTCGGTAAGATAGTCCGTGTAAAATCACGGGAGGTGAGAGGATGCTTGCATGCGAATATGCCTAGGGAACTCTGGGAGATTTGAATGCATTTAAATGCTCTTGACTCTGGTTATATTATCTTGTGAAACAGATAGGGAGGGGTTTTTGGTTGTTGTTGTTTCTTACAAGGGGAAGTATTGGTGTTATAATGTCCCATGAAGTTTCCCATTCATTAAAACTCCAAAAACCCAGGGGGTGCCGGGGTGGCTCCTTGGTTAAGCATCCAGCTCTTGATTTTAGCTCAGGTCATGATCTCACAGTCCATGGGATGGAGCCCTCAGGGCTCTGCCCTGACAGTGTAGAGCCTTCTTGGGACTCTCTCTCTCCCTCTCTCTGCCCCTCCCCTGCTCGCACTCTGTCTCTATCAATATCACCTAGGATGATGACTCAGTTGATTAAACATCTGACTTTGGCTCAGGTCATAATCTTGCAGCTCATGGGTTCGAGCCCCACATCAGGCTCTGTGCTGACAGCTCAGAGCCTGGAACCTGCTTTGGATTCTGTTTCTCCCTCTCTCTCTGCCCCTCTCCCATTCATGCTCGGTCTCTCTCTGTCTCTCTCTCTCTCTTTCAAAATAATAAACATGAAAAAAATTTTTAAAATACATAAACTTCAAAAACCCCCTCCAAAACCCTATGTGGGGAAAAGAGTCAAAACACGTTGAACAAAAGAACCTACCACACACGTTGAACAAAAGAACCTACCACAATAAGGAGGGAAAGCATAAAGACTGAGCCAGCTCTGGGGTATCTGAGTGAGCAGAGCTGGGTAAGTGCACCCTACCCTGTGAGTCAGAAAGCATGTGGGTGAGGGGCTCTGCTCCTCTTACATTCTCTATAAATGTTTCCAAAACATTCCAGGCCCATAAAGTGTCCGAATGCCGGAAGAGCCCACATGATTGGACTGGATCTTCTGATTCAGCTCTCCAGCAGTGCCTGGAATGGGGGCTGACTTCCCAGAACCCCATTCTTCCCACAGTCGGATATGGCCTTTTTTTCAGGGATAAAGAGAAACAGAGGTCCTTTGGAAAATCTGCGCAGGCCACACTCCCCCCTCCCTGCCGAGGCCCGGACAGCGGCTGAGCCCATCTCCGCCCTGCCCTACCCCCGCCCCCAGAGGAGTTAGGGTGGCTGGAGTTCACCTTGTTGGTCATCCGTAAACAGCATCCTTAGCTGGCACTCGTGTTACTCAGATTTTAGAGGAAAGCATTTGTTCTGGGGAGGCGTCCAGCGGAGCACTCCAAGATGTGAGTCAAGAGACCTTGGTTCTTTCCAGCTCTGGCCTGGACTCCAAATTGTTGGGTGGTCTGAGACATTCCTCTTCTTTGCGGAGCAAGTGTTTTTCAAGAGATTGGGATGTGCAAACCAGAGCAGGCACGGCGGAGGTCAGAGCAGGCACAGCGGAGGGGGCCAGATGACGGGGCAGGGCCCTTCCCACTCGGGATGCTGAATGGGATAGTGGGTCACACACGTACACACACACACACACACACACGTACACACACACACATCACATATACATGTACACACACACGTACACACACACATCACATATACACACATACACACACGTACACACACACATCACATATACACACGTACACACACGTACACACACACACATCACACACACACATCACATATACACACGTACACACACGTACACACACACATCACACACACACACACATACACATCACATATACACATGTACACACACACATACACATCACATATACACACGTACACACACGTACACACACGTACACAAGTACACACACACACATCACATATACACGTACACACACACATCACATATACACGTACGCACACACACACATCACATATACACACGTACACACACGTACACACACACATCACATATACACACGTACACACACGTACACACAAACATCACATATACACACGTACACACACACATACACACACACACATCACATACACACGTACACACACACGTACACACACACACATCACATATACACACGTACAGACACACGTACACACACACACATCACATATACACACACACACATACACATCACATATACACATGTACACACACATACACATCACATATACACACGTACACACACACATACACACACACATACACATCGCATATACACACGTACACACACGTACACACACACACACACACACACACACGGCAAAGGAGAACACCTTTTGTTCAGATGGAAGATAGACGCAGTCTCAGGTGCCGCCCCCAGGTCCGCGGGCCGGCGATGTCCTCGTGACACACTCCTCTCTCATCCAGCTTTGCAATCAGTGTCCGCGAACCTAGGCCGGCCCGCGGGCCCCACGGAAGGGTCTCCTCCGAACCCCCACGCCTCCCGTGGCGTGGCCGGAGCAGCCCAGCCCTCTGCGAGGGGTAGGGAGGTCAGCTCACCTTCTGGAACGCGCTGACCGCATGCTCACGTACTGACTCATCCACTGCTCACCATGGCCCCGAGGTGGGGGCTATTTTTATGCTAACCCCAGAGGGACAAGCCCCACAGAGGAGGACCCCGTTCTGATCCCGGAAACCTCTAGCTGCCAGGCTGGGTCCTCCGATTTGCGACACGAGTGTCTAGGGTGCCCTGGGGTTGTTTTCCCCAAATTCAGTCACTCCACCTGCAGGTTCTGCCAACCCCATTCCTCTTACTCAGCTACTTCTTTAGTAGACTCACTTCTGAACTGTCACTTTGTATCGCCACCTGCTTATTAAAGGGAGAATGGGTGTCATCTGTCATAACAACACCCTGTGACAAATCAATACAATGGGCCCTATTAGGGGCGTCTGGGGGGCTCAGTCGGTTAAGCGTCTGACTTCAGCTCAGGTCATGATCTCACAGTGAGTTGAGCCTCGCATCGGACTGTGTGCTGACAGCATAGGGCCTAGAGCCTGCTTCGGATTCTGGCTCATTCTCTCTCTGCCCCTCCCCCACTTATGCTCTGTCTCTCTCTGCCTCTCAAAACTAAATAAATGTAAAAACAGAATTAAAAACAAAAAAATGTTTTAAAAGTGACGCTATTAAAACCAGGCGAGATTCAGGCACCAGGCCCGCCCTCTTCGTTGAAAGCAAATCCCACTGGGGTATTGAAGACACACCAACAGGGCTGGGTCTGCCCTCAGCTCCTTCGGGAGGAGTGACCACACGACACAGGGTCATTGGCCATTCGGCCCACAGCCCTTGCTTGGGAAATAGCTCCCTGCTTCAGCGTGTGACCGCAAAATGCCATCAGGGCCTTGGGGGTAAGGCTGGGGCTCCGTACACGTGAACTTGGCCCTTGAGAAAGGGGCGCCGCGCGTTCTGCGGCGGCTGCAGCCTCAGCGCCCCCCAGACATGGATTCTTGGGAAACCAGAACCCTTTCCCGCTGAGACTCCAGTGGCATTTACCCCTGGTGGCATCTACAGCCAGCGTTGACGTGATTCGACAAAGGGAAATCTTTTTAGGGCAAGTCTCAGACGGGACTCGGAGGCCGACTGAGCACAAGTGAATCAGAATGTTGGAGGCTCCTTCTGAAGCATCGGTTTGAGAAACGCAGGGGGAGCCCAGCCAGGGTCACCCCCCTCTTCTACCTCTACTCCAGCCAGGAGGGTCAGTCTGCGGGGGACCTGGAGGCCCAGGGGGACAAGGGGGCCCTCGTTCAGGGTCACGCAGAGAGTGCCGCACGCCTGTCCACCGCCACCACCCCCCCACCGTGCCAGCCTGACCCAAGCCGTGCTCCCTGCCACATTCCTTCCAAATCGCTCTCAGACATCAGATGTTATAATCCCAGGGTCCATTCAACAGGGTCCCAGGAGGAAAGAGGAGGCACATTCACACTGGGTAATAATATTTAGATAGTTTGACAGAGGGTCTATTTACAGAGTGTGGATGGCGTGCAGGGGTGGGGGGGTGCCCCCTGGGGCCCCAGCACCAGCCCAGCCAAGAGCCTGGCACAGGTCACCTCCGCCCTCCCTGAGAACTGAGCCTGACAATCCTGCCCAGCGAGGTGGGAGGGGCCCCCGGAAGCCCAGAGGCAGAGAAGTGGGAGCTCATGCCCCTCCAATGCCCTATCTTCAGGTGCTCCCTCCCTCCATGCCCTGCTGGTGCTCCCACTGGCCAATCCCAAGAGAAGCCAGCCCTGCTGGCCGAGGCCCCCAGGGGGCTGCAGGGAGAGTGGCCTAGAGAAGCCGGCAGCTCCCACAGGCAGAGTCCTCCTGGGAAGCCTCCAAAAGCAGAGGCGGAGAAGCTTCTAGCATCTCTACCAGCTTCTCTGGACTTTAACTCCCCGCCCCCCCCCCACCTCAGAACTGCTGCAGAGAGAGAAACTCCCGGCTTTGTTTTGAAAATGAGAGCAATGTTTACAGCCATTAGCCAGCAATTAGGATCAGCCAGGCATATCCGGGAACACCCCACACCTGGGCAGTGAGGAAACACTGGGTGCTCTCCGGGGGCCCTGAGCTGAAGCACCACCCCCCCCCTCACCTGTGCAGCCAGCACAGTCTGGGTGGAATTGTGGGGCTGGGGGAAGTCCCTCAGCAGGAGACGGAGCCTCACCTTGCTCCCCCCCATCTTAATAGGGGTCCTGGAGGAATGAATGATTCAAACACATGACCTCTGACCTCCCCTTTCCAGGGGCCATGGAGGGCCTCCCCAAAAGGCAGTCTACTAGAACTTTCTTCCCTTCCTCCAGACCCCACCTCCCTGAAGCATAGGCAGGACTTGGCTGCTCCTGGCTCCTCTTGCAAATTCCAAATCCTGACCTCCGCTCCTTTTAGGTGAAAGTTCGGGTAAACCTTTTCCACATGTTAATTAAGTATCTTCTGCTTCATTTCCTGCTTCCTAACCGAGACTCTTCTTTCCCGAATGCGTTCGCATTTCCTGAACTGTCTGCTGCCTCACCTCCACGCCCCACAACTGGATCAGGAGAGCTGGCTTCTGGAAGCTCTTGGTGTGCCTGCTGAGGAGTGCCTGAACCCTGGGGGGCGGATCCATGGCTACGCGTGCGGGCACACAGGCACCCAGGTTTTCACAGCCTTCCCCAACAGGAGCTAGAGGGCAGGTGAGATCTGGACCAGGGGGGCGGGGTTAAGCAATGGCACCCGGACGGGTCACCCCACGTCTCTGCACCCCACTTCCTCCGCAAGGCAAGCCCACGTCAGATGCATGCCTTCCTGGATGAGAGTTCAGTTGGTTTTTGACCAAAGCGGGGGTGGGGGGTGAGGGTGCCGACCCCCCTCCCTGTCAGAAATCCGCCTCTAATTTTTGACATCCCCAGACCTTAACTGCTGAGAGCCTACTGCTGACCAGAAGCCTTACCTGCAACATAAGCAGCCAATTAACACATATTTTGTATGTTTTATGTAATACACAGTGTCTTCTTACAATAGAGTGAGCTGGGGAAAATCCAATGTTATTAAGACAAACATAAGGGGGTGCCTGGGTGGCTCGGTCGTTAAGCCTCTGCGACTCTTGGTTTCGACTCAGGTCATGACCATTCAGTTCAGGGGATCAAGCCCCCTGCCTCCCACACCCCCACCCCGCCCTGTCTCTCTCCCTCTGTCTTTGCCCTTTCCCTACTCATGCTCGCTCTCTCTCTTTCTCTTCTCTCTCAAATATTTTTAAAAAAGAAAGAAAGTCCATTTACGTCTACATCTACTGTATTTCTTGGAAAACGTCCACGTCTGTGGACCCTCGCAGTGCAAGGCTGTGTTGTCCAAGAGTCAGCCGTACAGTGAAACATGGAGAGGGACAGAGATGGCCGTCGTCAGTGGGCTCAGAACTTGAAAGCACACTGTGGCGGTCACCACGCAATGGGTTGGCACCACGCCTCCGTCCCTGCCTTTGTCATTGGGCTCGAAGCCCCTGGAGATCCTCCAGCCCAGGCCCCCCACGCCCCAGCTCCAGACCCAGTCTGAGCCCCCTGGCTACTTACACCCCTCCCTGTGAGTTTCAGAAGCACCTCAAACTTAATAAGTTCCAGTCTAAACACAAGATCTATTCTCTAAGTCGGCCCTTCACCCCTCCCCTTCATTGGAGATGCAGCACCTGTGGTGGGGGGTGTCCTTGACACGTCCCTTGCCCTAGTCCCCAGGCTCTCCGTGGCCAGCCTCACACCAGGCACGTCCACCTTGCTCTCTAAACACCCCTGGGCTCCAACCTCTCCCGTCCCCGACATCCCGGGTCTACACTCACAGGCTGCACCCGCTAACCCATCTCCCTGCTCCCACTCTATCCCTGCCACAGTCCCGTACTCCTTCCCCCAGCAGCCGCCAGGGCCCAACACACAGCCGCACCAAGCTTTTCCCTGCTTCAGGGCCTTTGCACCTGCTGTTCTTTCTGCCTAGACATCCCCCTCCCCCCACCGCCATCCTTTGACTCAGTTTCCTCCTGCTCACCCTCAGCTCTCAAAATAAATATCCATTCACCCCCCACGCCAGGCTGGTTTTGGACCCCATCTTATATGCTTTCATGGGACCTGTATTTCATAGCCCTTGCATCAGTTTTCAATTATTTAGTGACTATTTCAATAATGTCTGGCTTCTCCATTAGACTGTAATCTCCTGGAGGACAGGACCTTGTGCCTTTATGTCCCTCGCACCCAGTAAATATTTGTTAAGTAAAGTGCTCAATGACCCTTCCCTCGTGGACAAACATGCGCGTGTTTTATGGTCCCCAACCCACTGTCTGACTTTCTTTTCTCCTCCGGTCAGCCCAGGAGCCTCACGGACATCTCCCTCTGAGGCCAAATGTTCTCTGCCTGGAAGAGTCCAATGTTCCGGTCTTTTTATGAGGACCCTGTGCCCACCACAGCCTCTTTTGGGTGAGTCAGAAGAATTCCTTGATTTACTGCTTATTGTGGCGGGGGGAGGGACAGACAGCCTGGAGAAGACCTGGGGAACATGACCCCCATCTCCATGACACCAGGCAATGTGGGATCCACAGAACCTTGCTAGGGCTGGTAGGGCTAGCATTCAAGTCCCCCATGGACTTGGTGGGAGCAGGCGGCATGTTCTGTGGGGGTTGGTGGGGTGTGGGGATACAGGAGGAGGACACAGTCCTGGTGGTCATGTGTGAGCCATCCCAGATGAACTTGGAAACGATGAGAGTGACGCTCTGAAGTCAGCACCCAAGGAATCAGAGATGCGCCAGGTCACTTTGGAGATGGGATGTCTCCTACACATGTCTGATGTCTGATAGGCCGAGCCACTCGATAGAATGTGGGGAGAACTGATCCCGAGTGGAAGTAGAGGAAAGGAGGGGTGGTGTTGACAAGACAATGGGCAAAGGGGCCCCGCCTGGGTTCTCAGCCCTGTCCCTATCCCTACCTTGCAGCTCACCAGGCGACCAAGGGGCATGTCACTCCCAACTATGCACTCCCCAGGCCATGTTGGACAATTCGGTGGCTTCTCAGGGCCAGGGGTCATCCCGTTGGCGAGAGACCATACTGCTGGGACATTAGCAGGCAGCATCCGGTGCTACACCTCAGTCTTCAGAGAGCCAGACTTCTGGAGTCCAGCTGCAGCAGGTCCAGGGTTCCCTGAAGGATGGACGGTGTTGGCACGAGAGACATGAGAGCCACGAGTTTCTCTCTGATCGCCAGGCAGGCATCTCTGCACTGACCTGAGGGTCAGCTTTAGTCATGGTGAAATGTACAAGGAGCAGAAAAAGCCATAAATGATTTCTCATAGATAATTTTTACAATTTTCCAGAACATGGATTCTGCAGAAGTTACAATTCTAGTAGTAATGATTGTTGTAAAAATCTTAGCTACAGGCAGTCATGCTATCATATGGGAAGGGCAGGCATTTTTTAACACCAAGATATACAAACCATCAGGTATAGCCCTAAGAAAGCAAACTTTAACCAAGAGACAAACAGCACTGTTTAGTAAAGGTCAGTTTTTTTATGAGTAAGGGTCATTAGGCTGTTTACAGCTCTAAGAGAAAGTTCCCAGAAAAACAGAATTCCCAGGAGACATAATGCCTGCTCTCACAGTCCCAAAGACAAAGAATACATTTTTGACATTTATCGCAGTAGTGACTTTTGCAACAACGTCCAGGCCTAGAAAGTAGTGAGTTATCAGTTAATTGCTCAGCTAGGAGGAAAATCATATGTTGCTTGCTTTAGTCGCATTAGGATGTATCTAGTTTACTCATCTTTTCCCTGACCAGGTGCAGTCACACCTCAGGGACAGGGCAGGGGGACAGGCCGCTCCTGATATTAACCAGCAAAGCACTCTGAGGTTTGGTGCCCAAGCAGAAATGAAAGTTACAAGAGGGTAGATATTGGTTGCTGCCTCATGGCAAGAGACCCTGCAAAGTTGCCATATGCTCACCAGGAATTTTCACTCAACCGTTGAGTTCAGGTAGCTCCCAACATCAGACCCTGAGACACAGCTCTCCAAGCCTGGGCCACTGACAAAATGGGTTTTCTGTAGCTGCAGAAACTGGGCCAAAGGCTGGACCATGGAGGCTGTCCAGGAGAGGCCATATTTCGAGGGGTTCCTCACGGAGCCTGCCAGCTTGCACAGGTCAGGAACTTAGGGCCCAATGGATGGCTTGTCTCTGTTCTGTGGTGTCTGGGGCCTCTGCTGGAATATGACCTGGGGCCAGAGGACCTGTTTCCAAGGTGGCAAGTTGACTCCTCTCCACACGACTGCTTGAGCACCCTCACAACATGGCTGCCGGCCTCCCTGACAGCGAGCAATGCACAGGGCCGCTGAGGAGGAGGTTGTGATGTGTTTTATGACTGATCCCGGAGTCACGCACTGTCACTGCCACCGTGCGTGGGAAGCAAGTCAGTGGCCACATTCTCTGCAAAAGGAACTAGACGCCACCCTTTGAAGGGAAGGGTAACAAAGAATTTGGGGACATATCAAAATCACCACTTCACCAGAAGGATCTTTCCAGAGCTTTCTTCTATCCCATCACTCCCTCCTGAAAGCCCTCAGGGACTTTCTCAGCTTCGCTTTCTCAGCAGTCAGTGATGAGTGTCCTTTTTCCTTTATTCATCCCTTCCCTGGCCACTTCCCACCTCCCTGTCCAACATCTACTCTGCCTTCCAGAACATGCCAGAGGCTTCTGCATTTCTGCATTTCTGCTCAGACTGCTCCCTGTGCCTGGTCTGTGCCCTCTCCTTTTGTTGTTGTTGTTTGTTTATTTGTCTTGTTTTTTTCATTTTCTTATTTGAGGACAGTTGAGACGCCGTGTGACCTTGATTCTACAACACAGTGGCCCAACTTCTCTACATGTTACACTATGCTCACCACAAATGCAGCCACCCTGTCACCATGTGCCACTGTCCCTTCTTACTTTCTGTTGACATGTTCCTCATCTTTCGAGATCCAGCTCCAGAATCACAGAGTCACCTCTGCCCTTCTCCAGACAGCCCCAACTCTGTACCCCGTGAACTTCCTTCCCCCCACCCCCACGGCATCCATCACACCCTGGACCACAGTTGCCGGGAGCTTCAGCAGGGTGGAGCTCAGCACAGAGAAGATGCTCAAGGCACAGTTAAAGCACAATTGCAGGGGCGCCTGGGCAGCCCAGTCGGTTAAGCATCTGACTCAGGTCATGATCTCATGGTTCATGAGTTCGAGCCCTGCGTCCGGCTCTGTGCTGACAGCTCAGAGTCTGGGGCCTGCTTCGGATTCTGTGTCTCCCTCTCTCTCGGCCCCTTCCCTGCTGGGGTTCTGTCTGTCTCTCTGTCTCAAAAGCAAATAAAACTTAAAAAAAAAGAGACAACTGTTTAAACAAATTTAAATACATACATAAATAAAGGACAGTTGCATTGATGAATGAGTTAGTCACATGTACCCAATCTGGCTGCTTAAAGCCAGCCAGCTGCTCCCGGAACAGAGGGGCTTTTCCTAGGAAATCCCACTGATGAATCGCAGATTCACAGTCACAGCTGTGACTCAACATGCACCCCCACCCCCCAACCCAGCCAATGAGCCTGCCCCTGAAGGAATCACCCACCCAGGAAGAGCTCCTCTCCCACCACCTTCCCTTACTCTCTCCACCCTGAGCACCAGGGAAATATCTGCTCAGTCTTGCCCTCTGGCTGTACTTTCTGCTCTTGGTGTGTCTTCATACCCACTCTTTGATTTGGACCTTGCCACGGCCCTACTAAGCAAGTCAGGAAGAGTAGCGTTTTTCTCTAAAGGAAACACAATGGAAGCTCGGAGAGGTCAGGCAATTTGCCTAAGACCACACAGCTAGGCAAGGAATCCGTACCTGCCCAAGCCCCGTGCCTCTTTGCAGAAGGTGGAGATAGATGACTTAGCCTTAACAGTGACACTTCTAGAAAATGAACTGGCCCATGGTCTGAGTCTGAGCACCCAAGAAGTGAAAGAGGAAGCAGGGAGTTAATGATAAAGTCGCTAATACAGGAGCAAGAACCTGAAAACAGTAGTGCTGGTTGTGTTAATGAGTTCACCAAAATAGATAATTCTTCATGCTTATTGAACCAAGTGCACAGCTTGGGGCTCTTTGCACATGGTCTTGGATTCCCACCCCGACCCTGAGAAGTCTATTTCGCTATTCCCATTTTACAAGGTAGGTCATTGAGGTTCAAAGAGGTTAATTAACTTACCTAAGGTCACGCAGCCGACGAATGAGCCGAGATAGGTTCCAAAGCCCCTTCCCATCATGCAGCCTCTGACTATCATCAACACTTGGCTGAGGAAGGTTCGGGAAGCACAATGCTGCCCTCTGCCAGAAGGAGACAGGGTGTGGGCAGATGGGCTGTGGTCTCGGAGCCAGGCTGGAATCTCCCTGTCGGACGTGATATCATTTTTCTCCTCTAATAAATTACTAACCACGGCCAGGCCACGAGAGGCTGAAAGGTGCCCAGCTCCCTTGGGAGGGGCCCATGCGATAAGGAAGGAATGTGCATCGCATCCTCCTATCACGGAAGCTTCCAGGAGGACTGAGGCCCAAGACGGTGATCCTTGGTGCTGTGGACGGACGCCGGCCAAGGAAACACCCCAGTGGAGCTGCAAAAGGCAAAAGACACAAGCTCCCGGCTCAGCCCAAGGAGACGGGGTTCCTCTCAAAGACCCCAGGGATCCTGGGGCACCAGGACCCCAGTCTCTGAGCATGTGGCAGAAGGGGCCTGGGCGCCCCCTCCCGACCTTGCTTCTGGAAGCTGCTTGCTGAGTCCCCCTCCTCCTTCATCAGCCGTGTCTCCTTCTTATGACCCTGAGGTGTAACAGCCTCTTTTGCCCTTTTTTTCAGCTCCGAAATGCTCAACATCACCTCGCAGGCCCTCGCGCCCTCTCTCAACGGGACGCTGTCCCAGAGCTGCATGGACGCCGAGTGGTGGAGCTGGCTCAACGCCTTCCAGGCTCCCTTCCTCTGGGTCCTGTTCACGCTGGCCGCCCTCGAGAACATCTTCGTCCTCAGCATCTTCTGCCTGCACAAGAGCAGCTGCACGGTGGCCGAGATCTACCTGGGCAACCTGGCCGTGGCCGACCTGATCCTGGCCTGCGGGCTGCCCTTCTGGGCCATCACCATCGCCCACAACTTCGACTGGCTCTTCGGGGAGGTCCTCTGCCGCGTGGTGAACACCATGCTCTACATGAACCTCTATAGCAGCATCTGCTTCCTGATGCTGGTGAGCATTGACCGCTACCTGGCCCTGGTGAAAACCATGTCCATGGGCCGGATGCGTGGGGTGCGCTGGGCCAAACTCTACAGCCTGGTGATCTGGGGGTGCACGCTGCTCCTGAGCTCGCCCATGCTGGCCTTCCGGACCATGAAGGACTATGGGGCCGAGGGCTACAACGTCACGGCCTGCGTCATCATCTACCCGTCCCGCACCTGGGAGCTCTTCACCAACACGCTCTTGAACTCCGTGGGCTTCCTGTTGCCGCTTGTGGTCATCACCTTCTGCACCGTGCAGATCATGAAGGTGCTGCGCAACAACGAGATGCAGAAGTTCAAGGAGATCCAGACGGAGAGGAAGGCCACCGTGCTGGTGCTGGTCGTGCTGCTGCTCTTCGTGGCCTGCTGGCTGCCTTTCCAGATCAGCACCTTCCTGGACACGCTGCTGTGCCTCAACGTCCTGTCAGGCTGCTGGGCCGAGCACCTGGTGGACATCTTCACGCAGATCGCCTCCTACCTGGCCTACAGCAACAGCTGCCTCAACCCGCTCGTCTACGTGATCGTGGGCAAGCGCTTCCGCAAGAAGTCACGGGAGGTGTTCCAGGGGCTGTGCCAGAAAGGGGGCTGCATGTCGGAGTCCAACAAGATGGAGAACTCCATGGGCACCTTACGGACCTCCATCTCGGTGGACCGCCATATTCACAGACTGCCGGAGTGGGTGGGGAACAGCCAGTGAGGGCCGCCCCGAGGACTACAGGTGTGAGGATGTGGTTGCAGCCGCCCCTTCAGGAGGTGCCTGGGCGGGAACGGAAGGCACACCGTGCGTGTGACCTTGGGCAGTATGTCCACGTGCCCGGTAACACACGGGCGCTTCATTCCCGCCCTGCCCAAGATGGCAGCGGGAGAGGCCGTGACAATGGGGTGACCTTGTGCACAGCCAAGGGCACCGTAAACCCGACAGTATTATTGTTCCCATTTGCTGCCACCCGTGGGCCAGTCTACTTCTTCCCAGGAGTGGGGGGAGGTGGCCTGGGACAGGGATGGGAGTGCCCGAGCTTCCCTCCCACGTGGTGCCCCACCCTGCCCCAGAGGGCCGGCTCAGCTCTCTGGGAGCACTGCCAGCCCAGCTTTGAGGCCACAGCTGGGTGCACAGGTGGGGCCTGGCTGGAGTTTTGCTTCTGTCCCTTAAATCCACTCAGCTGGGACTTCCTGGGAACCGCAGACCGGGATTCCATCACTTCCCCTGCCCATGGACAGCAAAAGTCTGTGCCAAACAAGAACTCAATAAGCACTTATTTAGCACTTGCTGTATATGCAAGTACTGAGCACGGCCCAGCAAGAAGGAAGAAAAGGAAAGAATAATCTCCGTCCCAGAGGCACTCACAAACTCGAACAGGGATGACTGAGTTCTTCCACCGCCCCCACCACCCCCCCCACCCCCCACCAGAAGGCTGTTCGGCGACGTGGTGGGGCGAGGCACGCTGGCTGGCGCAGAGGAGAGGGGTGAGGGGCCTGACGCCCCAGCTCAGCTGATAATTAGTGGCACGTCACTTACCCCTGCATGCTTCGTCCTCCGAGACACCAGCTTGTTGGGGGAGGACTGAAAGACGTAAGGGGCATGGAAGTACTTTGGAAAAAGGAAAGGTGCTATATAAACGTGAGGCTTTCTTAGGCACACAGAATGGAAATAAATTTATTATTAAAAAACAGACTCAGGTTTCACAGTAGCTCTTGAGAGGAGAATCGGTATGGTAGCTAATGGTTGTGTAAAGCACGTCTCAGGGCTGGCCTCAGTGTAGGTGCTCACTAACCTCAGCTGCCTTCCACCTTCCCTTCCCATAACTCTGCCCCGCCCCCCCCCGCCCCGACGTACATACACATGCAAGCATTTGGGGGGCAGGCCATCTTGCCTTCAATGTTTGATTTGTGATGCCCGCGGGTGATTTCTGATTGAACTTGCCGGGCACTCATGCTCAGACCCTCACTGGGGATGGGCAGTAGTCAGGAGGAGTCCAGCTTGCCCACCGTTGTCCCTGTGTCAGCAACCAAGGGCACCAACCAGTGCCACCTGGGGGCGGTAGCCCAATGATTGGGCAGGAAGGTCACTGATCCGGGGACCAAGCTCCCTTAGAGGGCTGAGCGGCTCGTTTGGACCGGCGGGGTCCGGGTCGCGGTGGGGCTGCCTGGGCACAGGTGATGGTGAAGAAGCCCTGCCCACCCCCCAGGAACCTGGAAGGGAGAACCCCCCTCCCCAAGGGGCCTCCAGCCAGCCCTATGGAGAGGCTGTGGCTCCGCCCGGCAGTGATTGGTTGGGGGCAGCGGTGGGCGGGGTGATGGGTGGGGTGGGCCTGGGCGGGTCCCAGGTGCAAGGCTGCAGGGAGCTGGACCAGCATCCTTGGCCAGAGGCTTAAGAGGGCTCTGTCCCAGGGCTCCTGCGTGGCTCAGTTGGTTGAGCGTCTGGCTTTGGCTCAGGTCATGATCTCATGGTTTGTGGGTTCAAGCCCTGAGTTAGGCTCTGTGCTGACAGCTAGCTCAGAGCCTGGAGCCTGCTTTAGATTCTATCTCCCTCTCTCTATGACCCTCCCTGCTCCCTGTGTCTCTCAAAACATAAATAAAAAACATTTAAGAAAAAAAAAAAAGAGAAAGAGAGAGTTCTGTCCCCAAGCCTCAGGTTCTCCAAGGAAGGATTCATTTCTTTTTTTCCACATGTCCTGCAATCGGCCTGCTGTGGCCAGCAGCCCCATGGGGAGCAAGAACGACCTCCCAAGCTCCGACATCAGGTGGCATAGAACCGAGGCAGGGAGGGCCAGCTCAGTGGTGGAGCTCAGGCACCAGGGCCACATTCATTCACCCAATAAAACAAACCAATAGTTGTTAGCAGGCTGGCTCTGGAGAAGAAGGAAACCCAAAGGACCAGGCAATCTTGGATGGCCAACAACCCATAAATCCTCACCAAACGAGCGCTAGATTTTAAAGCAAAAAAGGGTCAAAAAAAGATTCCCAGCCTTCATTCCCCTCCCACGCACACCCCTCTGCCCCAGTAAACACACACACTTGGAGCCGGAGAAAGAAAACAGTCGCAGAAGTATAAACGGTTTAGCGTTTTATTGGAGTTCAACCGTGCGCATGTTGTGAGTGGAATAAAAAGGAGACTGCGCTTCGCACGCGTGTAGCACTCATCCGCCAGCGGGTGGGTGATGGGCACCTAAGGGTCATTTAGCCCTGGACACCTAGTGGTCACTTAGGGGTCCTCCCGTGGCCTGAGGAGCAGTCCGTTTGCAGGAGGGCAGCTGCCCTGTGGCTTGGGTTGACACTGTGATAAAGAGCAACTGGGGCGCCTGGGTGGCTCAGTCGGTGAAGCATCCGGCTTCGGCTCAGGTCATGATCTCACGGTTCTTGGGTTCAAGTCCCACGTAGGGCTTTGTGCTGAGAGCTCGGAGCCTGCAGCCTATTTCAGATTCTGTGTCTCCCTCTCTGACCCTCCCCTGCTCACGCTGTCTCTCTCTGTCTCTCGAAAATAAAACAAAAACAAAAACAAAAAAAACATTAAAGAGCATCTGTGCTGGGAAAGCCCCAGAGAGCTGTTACATTGTAAGGAGGGAGCATTTTGCAAACAGTGAGAAATGAGGTGTGTCAACGTGACACACCTTAATAGATGGACGGGGGGTTCTGCAGAGGTTTCTCATTTTACAGCTCCCGAATCCCTGAGTTTTGTGAGGACACTGCAGTCAATGGGCGGCGAGAAGTCCACTGTTTCCGCTCAGCCAACTTCGGGGCTTCTATCCTGCCGAACAGGGGTGTCCAAACTCTTGTGATTGCGCATCCTTATAAGTAAAAGAATTTTAATTATGCATACGTGATACGTCAACGCATGAACATGTATTAAACTGTAGACTCTAAAATATATCAAAGTAGAAATGTAAGAGAATTGAACAGGGCTTGACAGTTTCCCCCATCCTACATTCCTACAGCGATGACTCATCACCACGCCCCCTCCAGGTGCCCATGAGCCCTCACGAGGCCCTAGAATCAGAGTTGGTCGTGAGTCAATCATTCATGCATGCAATATATATTTATGGAGTGCCTTCCCTCTGACCCCCCCCCCCTCAAACCAGGAGTATCTTCTACAATGTCTAGATAAAACAAGCAGTTGTGTAGCCACCGCTTGCATAACCCCACTGATGGGGAAATCATTACCCACTTCATTTGGGGGAGCTCTGCATTACTCATGTATTCATTCATTCCCTCATTCATTAAAGAAAACTTCTGTTCTGTGTCCACAGAAGGGGCGCGACTCCATCTACGCCTCCACCTGCCATGTCAGAAACCTGGGGGTCACCGGTCAATACACCCTCTCCTTGGTTCCTTCCACCTACTGGGTCAGCACCTCTTTCAGATTCCACCTGCGTGTTTCCTGGGCCCAGCTGCTTCTTTCTGTGTCTGAAAGAAAGGAGATTTCCTCTCTCTGCTTTCTCCATCTCTGATACTGACTGCCGTCATCTGCCACCTCTTATCCCTCGCTCTGTGGCCAATGACCTGTTTGAACTCAACTACAACTATAGAGGGTCTGTACCTGAGAGAGCAGGTATAGGAGCCAAGGCTTGGGATCAGGCAGACCTGGGTTGGATTCCAGTCCTGGTTCCGGCCGGGGCTCTTATTTGTTGAGTGGTCTTGCGGATCCTTTCTGAGCCTACATTTTCTCATCTGTAAAATGGGAATAATCAGTGCACCTGCCTCATAGAGCTGTGAGCGGGTCTAGCACAGTGCCTGGCGCAGAGTCAGCCTCCGACGCGTGTGAGCCGCCATGATGGCAATGACAATCGTGATGACGGCTGCGACGATGACGATGGTGAGGGCGATGACCACGCTCGCTAACAGGAAACCCTGCACACGTGTCCCAGCACTCGGGATAAAGTTCCACATCCGTAATGTGGCCTTCAAGACCCGTCAGGGGCGGCCTCTGCCTTGCATCTTTCCCTCTCTCTGCTTCCCGGCTCGTTCTCTGCCCTCTGGCCCTAGTGTCCACAACTGGACAGGGTCGACAGACTTTCCACGCTCCCTCCAATGCCCACACCTCCCACTCGGCCTGCACCTTTCCCTCCCCAGTCGCTCTGAGCTTGGAGAAAGTTGCCCACCACCGCCCGAGGGAGCTCACTCCTCCGAGGGACTTTGGTCACGGGGTGAGCGTGTGTCCAGGAAGCCTACAGCCCAGAGGGAAGCCACCTGGCTGGGACCGTGAAAGGGGCTCTCGGCAGGTGGAGATGGGCTGGGAAAGCCTCCCTCCAAGCTGCCCCCAGCCAGCCCCGCAACGTGAATGGCCCCTTCCCTCCTGACTCTCCGTGGCCCCCACAAGCTGGTGTGATGGGGAGAAGCCCGGTGGGGCCCTGAGCCTGCCCTGGCCGAGCGGGTGAGGAGGGGGTGTGGCGGTGCACACTGAATGCCAGTGACCTGGGGGACTGAGTGCCAGCGATGATGGCCGTCATCGATTTATGAAGCCACCTCTGCCGTCCTCATGATTTGGAAGGTGAAGCCTTGATCTGTAGCCGCCAGCAGTGTGGTCCCCTCTCTCGTCGCTCCTGGGTCCCTGAGTCCGTTGCACGGGATTCTGACCTCTCACCTGACCCTGGAGGGTCTGGGGGCGGGCGTGAGCAAGGAGGTCGCATTTAATGGCTGGAAGCCTGGTGGCTTGGTGGTTGTTTTTTTGGCTGAGGTCAAACAGGCCCTGAGATCATGTCTTGCACTCTGCTGACCTCTTTTCCAACCCTTGTGGCCACTCAGGGAGGTGGGAGCTCGGGCTACCACCAGTTCATGATGGGGAAACTGAGGCCCAGAGAGGGAAGTAACTTGCTAAGGCCACACGCTTCAGGAGGGCGGGCAGGGACAAGCCTTGTCACAGAGAAAGCCCTCAAGGTGCCTTCTTTCGTAAAGAGCTGCTGAGCCCTCTCTGGGGCTGGTTCTGCTCTAACGAACGGTCTGCGTCTCGTAGGCCCTGTGAGCGCTTACCTCTTGCAGAATCCCGCCCTCCCGGGGCTGGGGACCGACACCCGACGCTGAGATGTCCTCTGTGGCAGCTTCATTGAGACACGACTCACGAGCCAGACAGCCCCCTCCTCCCAGTGGGTCTCGCGCACCCCCAGAGCTGAGTGCTCGCTGTGCTCCAATTCCAGAACGCACTCGTCACCCCACAGGGAAATCCCCGGCCCCACCTCCCCGCAGCTCCGCCGCTGACCTTCCCGTCTGTGGCCCTGCCTCTTCTGACCATCTCGTACGGATGGGCTCACACCCCGCGAGCCTTCTGTGTCTGGCTTCTTTCACCCGCCCGGCGCTGAGCTGTCATAGCTAATGGCAGGGGGAGAGCTTGGGAGGCCAGGCCACGTACTCACTGGGTGATCTTGGCAAAACCCCTCACCCCCCTCCAATGGCCTTTGGCCTCAGTTTCCGCATCTGGAAAATGGGCAGCTCACACACTAAGTGTGTTTCTCTTACCCAGAGCTAACGGCTCTGGAAAGAGGGCTCCATGAACTCTGAAGGGCAGCACCCATGTGACTATAAAGGTACCGGCTGGGCTTGGGGCCAGGTCCCTGGTTCACATCCCAGCTCTGCCGTTCCTGCCGTGAGAATCTGGACACAGCCAGGCGGGCTCTCTGAGCTTCTGTTTTCTCGCCCATGAGGATCCAGGTGCTGTGAAGAATAACAGAGATCAAAATATTCTCGTGGGTTAAATAATATCCACTCCCCCACACCCCTCAAGTTCATATCCACCAGGGACCTCGGAACGCAATCTGATTTGGGAATGGCGTCTTCACAGAAGCCATTAAGTTAGGATGAGGTCACACTGGATTGGGGTGGGCCCTCTATCCAATGACCGGGGTCCTCGTAGCAGGAGGAGAGACGCTCAGAGACATGGAGGCCAGAAGGAGACGGAGTCAGAGACCAGAGCGATGGCCCCACAAGCCAAGGCAGAGGGGGACGAGGCACAGAACAGACCCTTCCCCAGCGCCTTCAGGAGGAGCCCAACTTGCCAATGTGTCCACCTTGGACTTCTGCCCCCTGATGTGTGTCAGATGCATTTCCGTTGTTTGAAGCCAGCCTGTCTGGGGCGCTTTCCTCCCGCAGCCCCAGGACACGGCCAGAGGCGCCGCAAGAGCTCCGCGCAGGCGCTCACTCCCCTGGGAGGCTGCCCACTGCGGTCCACACAGATCCCTGTGCCCGGGACACTGGAGTCAGCCGGATGCTTCCTTCAGGTCTCCTAAGGGCTGGCGGTGCCGGCCGGTGACAGAAGCGTCCCTAAGAAAGAGCAGGATGTACCGTCTTATAGAACTTGAGTTTTTCAAGAGGAGGATCGTGAGGCCTTTCTCAAGGTCATGTGTTCGGGGCAGGCCAGGCCCCTCAGAGTGTGTGCACCACTGATGGGCCAGGTTTATTAAATACCCCAGTGTCCGAGCTGCTGGCCCAGGACCAGGGCCGCCCTGTTGCCCTCTTGCTGCCCCAGGCCCCAAAGCCAAGCTGGTTCAGGGCCTCTCAGACGAGACCAAGCAGAGGCCACAGGGCCTGGCTCCTGGCTGCCAGCTTGGTGGAAGGTTGTTTAGGGACAGCCCCACAGGATGAGCCCAGATGGGGCTCTGAGGCCGCCCTGGACACCCCCTCCACGCTGAGTCAGCTTCGGAGGCGGCCCGGCCCCGTCTGCCGTTTCCTCTCTGGGGTCCTGGCCAAGACGAGGACGCTTACATAACCCTGCTTGCACAAGAGCGAAACGATGACCCAGGACGGCTCCTGTCGGCTGCGTCACCGTGGCGTGTCACCTGGTCCCCAAACTCTGGGGAGGGGCCCACTGCACGGACTAAGAGACCAAGGCTTCCGGAGGCAGAATAGGAATCAGTCCAAGGTCACCCAGCTCCGCAGCGACGGGGCCCGGGTTCAAAGCCTGCCTGGCCCACGGCTCTGGCGCCCAGGCCCGCCCGCCCTGAATCCCAGGTCAGGCCTGCGGACCCGGGACTTGCTTTCAGGTCAGAGTTTTCCTCAAAGTACTGGTCCACCGGGAGGAAGACAAAGCAGTGGGACCCCGGCCTCCAGACCCGCTGACTCGCCTCTTCCCCTGTCCCCTCAGACCCTCTCACTGTGAGAACTGGTGATCTCCCCTCAGCGCCCCCACCGCACAAGCCACCTGACTTCTTCTCTTCAATTCAGTTCTAATATCATTTTCGCTAGAACTACAAGGCTCACCTTCTACTCTTTAAGCTATTTTGGTGCCATTATTTATTTTTGAAAAATTTTCCCAAAGTTTCTAAAACAAAAACAAAAATAAGACAGAACAAAACAAAAAACCCAAAAGCAAAACAAAACCTGGCTCTGATTGGGCCACTAAGTCCGAGAACTGCAACTACTATATCTTCCTTGGGAGGCTTCACAATGCACTAAAGTATATTAAAAGCCCTGAGAAGTCCTGCAGGAAGGAGACATTGTCCTCTAAGCCTGGTCTAACGGAGGGCCTTCCAGGCTCGAGGGGCACAGAATCCGATTTCCACGGGATGCTCTTCCTACTCTACTTGCCCAGCACCTCCTTCTCCACCTAAAATTTAAATGTTGGCCCTCCTCATGTTTCACCCCTGAACCTTCTTCTCCTCTTTCCGCCTTACTAATCCCAGCCAGGGTCATGGCTCTAAATGTCATCTGTGATGGGGAGTCTTACACGTCCTCTTGACTGGGCTCCAGCACCTGGTTATTTAATCAAACACAAATCTGGGGGTTGCCACGAAGGTCTTTTGTAGATGCGGTGAACATCCCTTACTTTAAGGAATGGAGATGACCCTCAATAATGTGGTGGGCCTCAGCCAAGCAGTTGAAAGCCTTCAAACAAGGCAGGGCACAATTGCTGCCGTGGAGGGAACGGAGGGCCTGAGCCCACCCAGGACTTCCCAGTAGGGCGCACCCAGCCCTCTTCCCACCCTCACCCTCCTCCCTACCCAGGGAAGGTATCTGTGCTTTCAGAGAATGCCTCACCCTGCTCTGAAACTGTTTCTTTCTCTTTGCTACACCCAAACAAGAGGCTTTGGGGGCAGACCTGCCTGGGGGCTGCCCAAGGTCAGGGGCTGAGTGCTGCTCAGAAGGAAGGAGTAAACGCGGTCTGATGCTTGAACACGGGCTTTCTGATTCTCAAGTTCCAAGCGAGCCTTCTACAAACAACACTTGTGCACATAAACATGCTGAGCCTTCCGCCTACTATGTTTGTTTGTTTGTTTGTTTCTGTGGCTGATCTGCCTTCCAAACTCCTATTCGTCTCTCAAAACCCCGTTCAAATATCCCTTGCCATAATTCTTCCAAGACTTAGATTCTGTAGGTCTTCATACCCAGACAGATCTGGGCTCTTCTCTGCCGTTCTGCATTCCAAGGCATACAGTCACCGTCCGTCTGCCTGTTTTCATCCTCTGATGGACCCAGAGCTCTGCACGGCGACAGGGAAAAGGCTTTTGTCATCTCTGTCTTCCAGTGCCCACAAGGGACCTGGAGCCTCCAAGCGGTTAGGGACGTGCGTGTTGACAGAGAAGCAAGCTATTATTAGTCCAATATACAGTGTAAATAAATAGGGTTGTGAATTTGCTCTGCAAATATTTGCTGGTTGAGCCTGCGGTATGAGTTCACAATAGGACTCTAATCAAAAGAGATAAACACCTTGCCTGGTGGAGAGACAGGAAGTAAAACCTAAACAGTGTATCCAGGTGGTGGGAACGGCCTGACAAACAGGGAAACAGGGCGAAGGGAGACGTTGTTTCAGGGAGGGGCTCTCTGGAAAGGGGGGATGCGTGGGGGCCAGGAGGACCTGAGGGAGCCGGCTATCTGTGGGAAGGGTGCTCCAGGCACAGGGAGTGGCCAGTGCAAAGGCCCTGAGGTGCAGAGGTGTGCATGTTCGAAAGAGGCCGGAGGGCCAGTGGAGG
>PISW01010138.1:0-52841 GCA_004023785.1 Mungos mungo | reverse complement strand
GAAACGAAGCCAAATGGCTGAGAGGCCCAGACAACTGTGCCTGGACTCCAGATCCAGTTCTGCCCTGGGAATGTAGGAGGAAGAGCAAGACCTGTAGGAGCCTCAGTTCTTATAAGGCCCCCTTCTCTTTAATCCCTCCTGTCTTTACCAGCAGCCTGGGATTTTTCACAGGTGGTGTATTTCCGGGGTTAGAGAACAGCTAGTCTGAGGGTGGGGAGACAGTGACCTGGGTGATATGGGGTTAGCAGCAGCACTGGGGGGAATCTAGTCAGGCACCGCTCAGCAGGGCCCATATGTCGAGGGCAGGCCCCCCACCCTGCCCACCACACCAACATGGTGCAATAAATAGTTTCAGTAGTAAGTCAGTGTCAGGCAGGAGAACTGGAGATTGCTGGGACAGGCAGGGGCTTAGGGAGACAAGCTCCCTACCACCCACCATACACAACTGCACAGGCAAAATCTGTCTAACTTAACTATTCTGGAATCCTACAGTCTGTTGGAAGCTTGCAACTTCAAGGAAAGACTTGGGACAGTAAATAGTCCTTCACTGTGGTTAATTTCAGTTCTTAGCACAGTAGAAGATGCCCATTCCCCATCTTTATTATCTCTTCATTATGTCCAGTCACTTAGCAGGTAGAGGCATGTGTGTTCTTGATGTAGTCTGCACAAAGCTCGAGGGAGCCAGTGTGGGCAAAAACAGTCCTATCCTCCAAGTATCAGGGATCTCTGCTCTGACTGCTGATTGCTTTTGATCAGAAGTACAAAAAAGTAGGCAGCCAATGTTGTTGCAACTCCTCCCACTACTGCAAGCCCTTCTTCTTCTGTCTTAAGTGACTTTCAAGGAACTGAAAGAGTCACCCTTCAGTTTCACCCCCTTAAGTTTTTCCCTTTTTCCCTTTTGAAGAGTCAGATATTAAAGATAAGGACATCAAAATCAACTGGAAATACAAGGAAAATTAGATGTTGACTATGCATGCCAACAAAAAGGGTCAGAGAAGACCTGTAAACACAAGTTTACATATACTTCAAGATGATCATTAGCACAGACTGTCTACAATAATCAAAACAAAACAAAAGCAGTAACAAAGTAAATAAATCCTGGGAAAGGAGGAGAATCTGATTCCAGAGATATATTATTAGATTCAAATGTCCAGAGTTGCACAAAACATCACAAGGCATACAAAGAAAGAAGTATAGCCCATTCTAAGAAAAAAAACAACAGAAACTGTCCCTGAAAAAGTGTTAATGGTATAGATACCAGATAAAGATTTTTTTTAAACTCTCTTAAACATAAGCTCAAAGAAATAAAGATATGGAGAAAGTGAAGAAAATCATGTATGAACAAAATGGAACTATCAATAGAGAGCCTGTAAAGAAACTAAAAAGAAATCCTCATCCAAAAAACTGCTAGAACTGACTAGTGAATTCAACAAAGTCACAGGATATAAAATCATTGTACAGAAGGGGGCCTGGGTGGCTCAGTCAGTTAAGCGTCCAACTTCGGCTCGGGTCATGATCTAATTACCCTTGGTGGGTTTGAGCCCCACATCAGGCTCTATGCTGACAACTGGGAACCTGGAGCCAGCTTCATATTCTGTGTCTCCCTGTCTCCCTGCTCCTCCCCTGCACATGCTCGCGCGCTCTCTCTCTCTCTCTCTCTCTCTCTCTCTCTCTCTCTCTCAAAAATAAACGTGTAAAATTTTTTAAAAATTCAACGTTCAGAAATCAGCATCATTTCTATACAGCAATAATGAAGAGAAGAGAAATCAAGGAATCAATACCATTTACAATTGCACCAAAAACCATAACACACCTCGGAATAAACCTAAACAAGGAGATAAAAGACCTGCCGCTGAAAACTACAGAAATGGAAAAACATTCCATGCTAACGGACTGAAAGAATACTGTTAAAATGTCTATGCTACCCAAAGCGATCTACACATTCAATGCAATCCGTATCAAAGTAATGCCAGCATTCTTCACAGAGTTAGAACAAACAATCCTAAGATATGTATGGAACCAGAAAAGACCCCGAAGAGCCAAAGTAATGCTGAAAAAGAGAAAACCAAAGCTGGAGGCATCAAAATTCCAGACATTAAGCTGTATTACAAAGCTGTAATCACCAAGACAGTATGGTATTGGCACAAAAACAGACACATAGATCAATGAAACAGAACAGAAAACCCAGAAAAGAACCCACAAATGTATGGCCATTTCTCTGACAACGCAGGAAAGAATATCCAATAGAAAAAAAACAATCTCTTCAACAAATGGTGCTTCGAAAATTGGGCAGCAAAGTGCATAAGAATGAAACTAGACTACTTTCTTACAACCATACACAAAAATAAACTCAAAATGGATGGAAGACCTAAATGTAAGATGGGAAACCATCAAAACTCTACAGGAGAAAACAGGCAACAACCTCTTTGACCTCAGCCAGAGCAACTTCTTACTAGACAGGTCTCAGGAAGCAAGGAAAACAAAAGCAAAAATTAACTATTAGAACCCTTATCAAGATATAAAGTTTCTGCACAGTGAAGGAGACAAACTAAAAGGCAACAAACAAAATGGGAGAAGATATTTGCAAATTACATAGCATATAAAAGTTAGTATACAAAATCTATGAAGACCTTATCCAACTCAACACTCTAAAAATAATCTAGTGAAGAAATGGGCAAAAATCATGAATAGACAGTTTTCCAAAGGAGACATCCAGATGGCTAACAGACACATGAAAAGGTGCTCAACATAACTCATCATCAAATAAATACAAATCAAAACCACAATGAGACAGATACAACCTCACATCAGTCGGAAGGGCTACAATTAACAACACAAAAAAACAACAGATGTTGGTAAGGATGTTGAGAAAGGACAATCCTTTTGCACTGCTGGTGGGAATGCAAATTGGTGCAGCCACTCTAGAGAACAGTATGGAGACTTCTCAAAAAATTAAAAATAGAGGGGTGCCTGGGTGGCTCAGTTGGTTAAGCGTCCGGCTTCAACTCAGGTCATGATCTCATGGTTCGAGCCCCATGTTGGGCTCTTTGCTGACAGCTCAGAGCCCGGAGCCTGCTTCAGATTCTGTAATCTCCCTCTCTCTCTGACTCTCCCCTGCTTGTGCTGTCTCTCTCAAAAATAAAACAAAACACATTAAAAACAAAAATTTTTAAAAACTTAAAAATAGAACTACCCTGCAATGCAGCAATTGTACTATTAGGCATTTACCAAAAGGATACAAACTACACATTCAAAGGGTACATGCACACACATTCCCCTCTCCCACGCCGCATGTTTATAGCAGCATTAACAATAACCAAACTATGGAAAGAGACCAAATGTCCATCGACTGATAAATGAATAAAGATGTGGTATATACATACAAGATGGAATATTACTCAGCCATAAAAAGAATGAAATCTTAAAAAAATAAAAGAATGAAATCTTGCTATTTGCAATGACATAGATGAAGCCAGAATGTATTATGCTAAGTGAAATTAAGTCAATCTGAGAAAGACAAATGCCATGGGACTTCATTCACATGTGGAATTTAAAGAACTAAATTGGGGTGGGAGGTGCCTGGGTGGCTCAGTATGTTAAGCATTGAACACTTGATTTTGGCTTAGGTTATGATCCAGGGTGGGGAGACTGAACCCCATGTCAGACTCTGCATGAGCATGGAGTCTGCTTAAGATACTTTCTCTCTCCTCCCCACCCCTTTTCTTGCTTGTGCTCTCTCTAAAGATTAAAAAAGAAAAAGAAAAGAAACACAACAGATGAACATATGGGAAGGGAAGGAAAAAAGAGGAGAGAAGAAAACAAGAGTCTCTTAATGATAAAGAACAAACTGAGGGCTGATGAGGGAGGTGAGTGGGAGATGGGCTAGATAAGGGACAGGTATTAAGCAGGACATTTGTTGTGATGAGCACTGGGTCTCATATAGAAGTGATAAATCACTGAATTCTACTCCTGAAACCAATATTGCACTGTATGTTAACTAAAATTTAAGTTAAAAAAAAGAAGACACTAAATGAAAAGTAAAAAGGCAACTGACAGAATAGGACAAACATTTGCAAAACACATTTTGATAATGGATAATATGCAGAATACATGGAGAACTCCTAAAACTCAAAAACAAAAAAACAATGCAATTTAACAATGAGGAGAGAACCTGAACAGGCATTTCTTCAAAGAAAATAGGCAAATGGCCAATAAGTACATGAAATGATGCTCAATACTACTAATCATTAAGGAAAATGCAAACCAAAACTACAATGAGATACCACCTCACACTCCTAAGGATGGTTATTATCAAAATAATAATAATAATAATAATAAGTGCTAATGAGGATGTAGAAAAACGAGAACCCTTGGGGCATCTATGTGACTCAGCTGGCTGAGTGTCTGATTTTGGCTCAGGTCATTATCTCACAGTTCCTGAGTTCAAGCCCCATAAGGGGTTGGCTACTGTCAGCACAGAGCCTGCTTTTGACCTTCTGTGTCCCCCTCTCTCTTTCCCCTCCCTCAATTGCACTCTCTCAAAAATAAATTTAAAAAATTGGAACCCTTGAGCATTGTTAGTGGGACTCTCAAACAGTATGGATGCTATAGAAAACATTGTAACAGTTCCTCCAAAAATTAAAAATAGCATTACAACAGGATGCAGAAATTCCACTTCTGGGTATATACCCAAAAGAACTGAAAGCAGGGTCTCAAAGAGATATTTGTACATAGCAGCATAATTCACAAAACAAGGGAGCAATGAGAGGGTCCATCATCAATGGATATGCAAAATGTGGTATAGACACCAATGAAATAATTTTTAGCCTTTAAAAAGAAAGGGAATTCTGCAATAAGCTATAGCTTATTGAGAATATTAAGTGAAATGAGCCAATCACAAAAAGACAAATATTGAATGATTATACTTACATGAAGTTTAAGAACAGTTAAATATCATAAAGACAAAAAGTAAAATGGTGTTTGCCAGGGGCTGGGGAAAGGGAAATGAGGAATTATTTTTTAAAGGATTCAGTTTCAGCTTCATAACATAAGGAAAGTTATGGTGATAATGGTGGTTACACAACAGTGTGAGCATATGTGTACCACTGAACTGTGCATTTAAAAATGGTTAAGGGGCGCCTGGGTGGCTCAGTCGGTTAAGCCTCCGACTTCAGCTCAGGTCAGATCTCATATTCGTGGGTTCAAGCCCCGCGTCAGGCTCTGTGCTGACAGCTAGCTCAGAGCCTGGAGCCTGCTTCTGGTTCTGTGTCTCCTTCTCTCTCTGCCCCTCCCCCTCTCATGCTCTGTCTCTCTCTGTATCAAAAATAAAAAAATTTAAAAAAAAACATTAAAAAATATAAAAATGATTAAGATGGTAAAGTTTATGTTGAGTGCATTCTACCACAATAAAAATAAATAAATAAAAACAAAGCGGTGTGCCTGGGTGGCTCAGTCAATTGTGCCTGACTCTTGATCGCAGCTCAGGTGCTGATCTCACAGTTTGTGAGACAGGGACCCCATGACAGGCTCTGTGAAGACAGTACGAAGCCTGCTTGGGATTCACTCTCTCTCTTCCCTGCTCTCTCTGCCCCTCCCCTGTTTGTGTGTGTTCATGCTCTCTAAAAATAAACTTTAAAAAAAAAACTCTAAAAATTAAAAAAATGCTGAATTTTCATCAACTTTTACAGCATTTACCAATATAAAATTTCTTTCATGTTGTTAATGTGTTTTGAAATATTCTATACCATTTTGAGTAACACGGTATCCCTTTGTAAAGATATATAAAACTTTAACATAGATTTTACAACAAATTCCCCCATTTTTCAGAATTAAACAGCCTGTAATACTCCAATATAAGTAAACCTTTATAAGTAAAGCTTTCTTTTGCAGCTTTATTGATAACATATAATACTACATATATAACTTGTGGACTTTGACATACATATTCCCCTGTGAAACTATCACTACAATTAAGATAGTGAAGGTAATCATCACACCTCCAAGAATTCCTTGTAACTGTAATTGGATAACCTCTTTGTAATCCCTCCATCTTTTTTCCCTCTGCCTCCACTCCAACATCCACCCCAACCAATGTCCATGTAACCACTAATCTATGTATTGGCTTGCATTTCTTTTTACATAGATGGAATAAAATTGTTAACTTTAGGGTGTGGGGTTGAAGTCAACTGATTATCATTCAACGTAATTATTCTAAGACTGATCTTGTTGCTGAGTGTATCAATAGTTTGTTTCATCTTATTGCTGAGTAATATTCCACTGTTTGTATCTATACCAAATGTCTTTATCCATTAACCTGCTGATGGATACCTAGGTTGTTTCGAATTTTCTTGCTATTACAAAAAAAGCAGTTATGAATACCCATGTACAAGACTTTGTGACACTTTCATTTCTGTTGAGTAAATATATATAAATGAAATGGCTACACTGTTTGACATATTTTTTAACATTCTAAGAAACTAGCAAACTGTTTTCCAAAGTGACTGTACCATTTTGCATTCCCACCAGTTATGCATCAGAGTTCTGATGGCTCTATATTCTCATCAACATTTGGGATGCTCACTCTTCTTAACTTTAGCCACTAAGTCATATACGGTAGGATCTCCTTGTAGGTTTTTTGGGGGGGGGGGGGGGGTTGGGGACATATGCTTTAATGATAGTATATCATTAGGATTCCCTAAGCCCTTCCTCTTCTTTGGGGGATCAGAGGTGGAAATTGTATAGACATCAGGAGATTCTCAGCATCTTGGGGGATGAGTTGAGGCAAGGATTCCCCACCTCTCTCTTCTAGATCTTGCTGTGTCTGTTGGTCCAGGGGGCTCTTACTTCTTGGAAGCCATGCAGACCATAAGGTATACCAGTCAGTTACTATAGCCAAATTTATTCTCATACCAGAAAATGAGTCTGGCAAAGCAGTTATTGATAGTAATGCCAACCCCAGCATCAAAGGTGGAAGAGTGGTTTTGAGGGTTAAAGCTGCAGAAAACAAGCTGGTCCTCAGTGTAGCTCAGGTTGCCCTTTAATGAGGCCCTCAGACACCTGTTTACACTGACCTTCACCACCCTGTCTTGGGGACACAGCTGTCACTACACCAGAAGATGTGCCTATCTGTTGATCAGGGAGGAGGAAGACCCCCTTATGGCTTTAATAAGCATTTTCCTAATGATGACTGATGATAAACATCTTTTCATGTGCTCAATCTACTGTCTGTGTATCTGCTCTTAATCGTCTTTTCAATTTTCAATTTTTGCTGACTGCCTTCCTACTCAGTTTTAAGTATTCTGAGTGAATTTTAAGAATTCTTTATTATAGATACAAGCCCTATGTTGGCTACATGTTTTTTATAGTATTTCTCTTAGTTTATGGCTTCACTTTTAATTTGAACAGATCTTCTGAAGAGCAAGTTTTTTCAATTTCATTACATTTTTGACATTTACAATTGTGGTTTTGGTGTCCTATTCTAAACATCTTTACAAGCCACAAGTCATAAAGAATTTTTCCCCTTTATTTTCTTTTACACATTATATACTTTAAAGCACTTCTATTTAATCTAAGACATTAACTCTTAGATCTGGAGCTAATTTTTATATATAAAGTCATGACCTGGATTCTTATTTTACTTTTGGAGGCAGAGAAGGGCTGTTTCTAGCTATCCAATTGTTCCAGATTCACGTGTTGGGAAGATCATTATCTCATTAAAATGACTTGGAATTGTGTCAAAAATTCACAGGCCTTTTATTTTTGTTTAACAACTTCTGAATATTCTCTTCTGTTCCACTGATCTTTAGGTCTTTCTTTATCCAAATTACTTTTCAGCTTTATAGTAAGTCTTAAAATCAGGTAGTGTAAGTCTATCATGTTTGCCTTCATCAAAATTATCAATGACTGTTCTAAATACTTTATTTTTCCACATAAATTTTATGAACTTGCCAATTTCTACCAAGAAAAGCCTGCTGGGATTTATACTGGAATATCATATCAAAATTGTATCAAATTTACAAATTAATTTGTGGAAACTACTATCTTATCAAAAGAATTTTCGGAAGTATGAGTCTCCCTCTCCATTTATTTAGGTCTTTTAAAAGTGCTCTCACTATTGAATACTGAAAACGAAAGGAGGGTTGAATGGGGAGGGGGAGAGGGAGGGAGAAGAGAGGTGGTGGTAATGGAGGAGGGCACATGTAGAGAAGAGCACTGGGTGTTATATGTAAACCAATTTGACAATAAACTATTTAAAAAATAAGTAAAATTATCAGACTTAGCTAAAAATAAATAAATAAATAAAGGGCTCTCAACAAGGTTTTCCAGTTTTTACTAAAAAAGTCTTTAGCCAACTTTTGTCGCCTTCATACTTAAATGTTTGATTTGTTTGGATGCCATTCTAAATGGTACTTTTTATTTCAATTTCCAATTGTTACTACCATACATATAAATATACAGTCTACTGATATTAATGTATGCTATAAATTTGCTAAACTAACATAGTTTTCATAGGTTTTTCTGTAGATTCCTTGGGATATTCCTGTCTGTGAATAAAGCCAATTTTACTTCTTCCTTTCCAATGTGGATACATTTTCTATTTCATGCCTTACACCTCACTGGCTGTGACCTCCAAAATGATTTTAAGTAGACATGGCAAAAGAGGACATTCTTGGTCATTCCTAATCACTGGAAGAAAGCACTCTTTAATGATTAATATGTTGCTTTTACAGTTTTTCATAGCTGCTCTTCATAGAATTGAGACACTTTCTTTCTATTCCTAATGTGCTTAAGAATTACCACCAGGAAAAAAAAAAATTACCACCAGAAATTTGTCAGCTGACTGTCAATTTTTTAAATAGCTATTGAATTGTTAATATACACACACCCCTCTTTTTAAGTCTACTATGGTAATAAAGAACAACACTGACTATTTTCCAATGTATAATCAACGTTGCAAGTGTAGGGTAAATCTCACTTGATCAGGATATATTATCTTTTAAATACATTCCTGGACTGGATCTGCTAAAACTTTATTTATAAACTTTACATATGTTCATCAGGGATATTACTCTGCCATGTCCTTGTAATGTCTTTTGCTGGTTTGAGTATCAGGGTAATGCTGGTCTCATGGAATGAGATCATTTTATGGAAGCATCTGTATAAAATGGGCATTATTTCTTCCTTAAATGTTTTGACAATTCACCAGTGAACTGATCTGGACCTAGAGTCATAACTGTAGAGTTTTTCATTACAAGTGCACAAGTATAGGGGTAGGCCTCTTTTTTTTTTTTTAATGTTTTATTTATTTTTGAGAGAGAGACAGAGTATGAGCAGGGGAAAGGAAGGCGGGGAGCTACACAGAATCTGAAACAGACTCCGGGCTCTGAGATGTCAGCACAGAGCCCAATGTGGGGCTCGAACTCACAAACTTCAAGATCATGACCTAAGCCAAAGTCAGACACTTAACTGACTAAGTCACCCAAGGGCCCCGGCAGTTACTTATTTCTTAAGTGAGTTTGGTACTTTGTGTCTCTCAAAAACTTGTCCCTTTCATCTAATTTATTGTTATAAAATTGTTCCTTTATTAAACTTTGAATGTTTGTAGGTAATATCATTTTTCATTCCGGATGTTTTCATTTTTCATGTTCATTTGTGTGTTCATTTTTCCTAATCAGTCTGGCTACAAATAGCAATTTTATTGATCTTCCCTTTACATTGTCAACTTGCAGATACAAATCTCCCAACAAAACTCTAAGTGGGCTAATAAAGTAGAATGTCATGCTTTATACTTTCTCTTGGTACCACCCACAGTAGCTAAGCACAGTACCTTCACATTATCAGTATAAAAAGGGTAAACAGATGATAATCAAGTGAAAGCCAATTTCAAAAATCATACCATACACAGTAGGAAAGAAAACATGAAGACTTTGAACTTGGGTTCAAATCTCTACCACTCCCTTAAAACCAAGGTGACCTTGGGGAAGGGGTTACATAAATTCTCTAAGCACTCAGTGCATCTGTTAAGTGGAAAAATCTTCTAAAAAGTTGGAAGATTTAAATGATATAAACCTCATTAAATACTATGCATAAAGGCTGTCTAATAATGTTAATTCCCCTCTGTTCACACCAATGGATTAATGGGCCAATATTACCAGAAAATCTTTAACTCTACTACAAGTGGGAAAAATGTATTATTAAATACCTCAATTTTATGCATTGTAAATATTAATTTTTAATTTATATATTAACTACAGAATAAATACAAAAATATGAAAAAACTAAACTGTACAAACGAACATAAAAATGAAAAACAAGTCTTAGACCTACTCTGGGTCACATCTCAACAAGTGATTACTTTTAACCATTTGTGTTTGGTTTTGGTAGTTATCTCAGTAATCCTAAATTAAACATTTTGTCCTCAACTTTATGATTTAGCAGTAGCTAAGGACTCAGTGACATGAAAGATAAGGAAATTCGCTTCCTAAAATAAAACTCTCAACTTTTATCTGCTAGAGTATTACTTTCATACTGTTATAATTTATATTATTAATTTCTATTGTAAAATTGTATTTAGAGCTTTAGACACTCATATATGTCAATTCTAAAAAAAAATTCATTAGCTTACAAAAATATGCGTATGTAATTAACCCTCGCAGAGTCAACTAATGTGACTGATCCCTTAGAGGAGGAAATGTACTTCTCTATTACTAAATTTGTTCAGCTTATCCAGATGAAACAGGTTCCATTTTTCTGTATCCTTCCAAACTGCTCAAAATCTTACCAAAAAATTTACTGTTTTAGGTGAGCCTGAGTGACTCCGTTGGTTAAGCAACTGACTCGTGGTTGGACTCAGGTGATGACCTCATGGTTTGTGAGATAAGAGCTCAGTGTGTGGAGCCTACTTAGGGTTCTCTCTCTCCCTCCCTGTGTGCCTCTTCTCTGCTGCTTGTGCACACATGCTCATTCTCTGAAAATAAAAAAGCTTTAAAATTACTGATTTATAGAGGAACCATAATTTTCCTATAAAAAAAACTGTAACTTCCAGTGTTCTCAACTGCTTTTTCTTATCTACTGAAATGATAATATAGCATTTTTTTTTAAAAAGTATGTTATGGTAATAATGAACTATACTGTTTATTTTCAAATGTTATATCATTTGCATGACCTTCACCTAACAATGAATCACCCAGGTCTTTTTTTTTTTTTTTTTTGAGACAGAGTTGAAGCAGGGGAGAGATACAGAGAGAGAGACAGAGAGACAGAGAGAGAGAGAGAGAGAGAAGGAGGGAGGGAGGGAGGGAGGGAGCCTGGGAAGGGCAGAGAGAGAGCAAGTGAGCAAGAGAGAATGAATCCAAGCAGGCTCTGTGCTACCAGTATAGACATCAGTGTGGGGTTCTAACTCAGCAACTGTAAGATTATGACCTGAGCTGAAATCAAGAGTCAGATGCTTTGGTTAAGTTTATTCCTAAAGGGGTGCCTTGGTGGCTCAGTCAGCTGAAAGTCTGACTTCGGCTCAGGTCATGATCTCAAGGTTTGTGGAGTCGAGCCCTACATTGGGCTCTGTGCTGACAGCTCAAGCACGGAGCCTGCTTTGGATTCTGTGTCTCCCTTTCTCTCTGCTTCTCCTCCATTCATGCTCTGTCCTAGATATTGCACTGCTTTTGGTGCAACTGCAAATGGATTTGTTTTTTCTTTCTTTTTTTTAATGTTTTATTTCTTTTTTAGAGAGCACAAGCAGGGGAGTTGCAGAGCGTGCCACGGACAGAGGATCCGAAGCAGGCTCTGTACTGACAGCAGCAAGCCTGATGTGGGACTTGAACTCACAGTCCACGAGATGATGACCTGAGCCTCAGTCAGACTTTCAACTGACTGAGCCACCCAGGTGCCCCTGGATTTGTTTTCTTAATTTCACTTTCTGCTGTTTCATTAGTAGTATATAGGAATGTAGCAGTTTTTTGTACAGTGGTTTTCTATCAGTTCTAGCAGTTTTTTTGATGAAGTCTTTTTGTTGTTTTTAATATAGTATCATGTTATCTGCATATAGTCAAAGTTTTGCTTCTTCCTTACCAATTTGACTGCCTGTTATTTCTAAAAAAAATTTTTTTAATTTTATTTTTGACAGAGAGAGAGACCAGTTATAAGTGAGGAAGGAGCAGGGAAAGAGGGAGACACAGGATCTGATGCAGGCTCCAGGCTTTCAGTTGTTAAGCACAGAACTTGACGCAGGGCTTCAACCCACGAACTGTGATAACATGACCAAAGCCAAAGTTGGGGGCTTACCCAACTGAGCCACCCAGGTACCTCAACGGCCTTTATGTTATTTGATTGCTGTGACTAGAACTTCCCAGTACCAAGGTGAATAAAAGTGGTAGAGTGGACCTCCTTCTCTTGTTCCTGACCTGAGGGGAAAGCTCTCAGTTTCCACTGTTGAGTATGATATTGGCTATAGGTTTTTCATATAAGGCCTTTACTGTGCTGAGGTGTGTTTCCTCTAGATGTACTTTGCAGTGGGTTTTTATCATGAATTGATGTTGTACTTTGTGAAATGCTTTTTCTGCATCTTTTGAAATGATCATATGGTTTTTAACCTTTGTTAAAACCCTATCCAGTGAGAAAAATGATCTTAGGATGACAACTACATAGCAAGATGAGGAAACAACTAATCTGATATAAAGTGGAAAATAAGATGCTGAGAAAACTGTCTTTAAGAAGGTAATTGATTTATTTTAAGAAATAGAATAGATTTTATCTAAACACATCCTTCTGACATTTGTAACATTAAGAATAAAGAAGTGGTGCCTGGGTGGCTCAGTTGGTTAAGCATCTGACTTCAGCTCGGCTCATGATCTCGTAGTTTGGGAGTTTGAGCCCCACATTGGGCTTTGTGCGGACAGCTCAGAGCCTGGAGCCTGTTTGGGATTCTCTGTCTCCCTCTCTCTCTCTCCCTCTTGCCTGCGCACATGGTCTCTGTCTCTCAAAAATAAGTAAACGTTAAAAAAAATTTCTTTAAAGAATAAAGAAGATATTCTGAACCGTTTTAAAGAGACACCACTTTGCCTAGGAAGAATTTAAAATCAATTTGAGGAGAATGTCTAGGTGGCTCAGTCAGTTAAGTGTCTGACTTCGGCTCAGGTCATGGTATCACAGTTTGGGAGTTCAAGCCCCTCCTTGGGCTGCATGCTGACAGCTTGGAGCCTGGAGCCTATTTTAGATTCTGTGTCTCCCTCTCCCTCTCTCACTCTCTCTTTCTCTCTGTCCCTCCTCCACTTGTGCTCTCTCTCACTCTCTCAAAAATAAACATTTAAAACAAAAGAGAACAAAACATTTAAAACAAGAGAAAATCAGTCTGAGGGGCACCTGGGTGGCTCAGTTGGTTAAGTGTCTAATTCCTGATACCAGTGCAGGCCCATGATCTCATGTTTCTTAAGATCGAGCCCCACATCAGTTTCTGTGCCGACAAGTGCAAAGCTTGCTTAGGATTCATTTTCTCCCTCTCTGTGTGTCCCTCCCTTACTCACACACTCTCTCTCTGAAAAAAAATAATCATTAGAGAAAAATCCAGTGTTGAGTACAGAAAAATTGGCACTAACCAACAATGGTAAATGTGTCGTTGGTACAACTCTAGAAACATCTATAAATCTTTTAAAGTGCTCTCACTGTCACAGCAATTGTACTTTTAACAACCTATTATGAACACACATGTTCAACATCGTACTGTTTATAATAAAATACAAAAGGGCTAAATGTCCAACCAAAAGGAATGTAATATGAAGCTATTAAAGCTAAAATTATAATAAAGATCTATACTTGCAGTTATGGAAAACAGAACAAGTCTTCATGATAGCCAATTTCTAAAGATCATAATACTACATATACAGTACTTTCATTTCTATAGAACCCTATGTATGCACACAAGTATATTAACAGAAAATCCTGGAAGAACATACACTAAAGTACTCAACATCCACTGTGACTGAGGTTTACACTGATATGGCAAGCAACAGCAATGTAAATATACACTGCCAAAAAAGGAATATTAGTCCCCCAATAAACTAAGAAGCAAAAAGAATCTACGGGGCACCTGGGTGGCTCAGTCAGTTGAGTGTCTGACTTTGGCTCATGATCTCGCAGTTTTGAGTTCAAGCCTCAGAGTGGGCTCACTGTGGTCAGCTTTTAAGCGCAGAGCCCACTTTGGATCCTCTAACTCTCTCTCCCTGCCCCTCCCCCACTCAAGCTCTCCAATAAATAAGCAAGCAAGCAATCAAAAAAGTCTTCAATTATATGGCAAAATTATATTCAATATATGAACAAAGTAGTAGAATGGGAAAAATCAAGGATGTTATAATATATAACTTGGTGGGTCTATATACTTTATGAAAAATAAGCATTTCAAAATAATGTTAATAGTAAGTAATGCTTATAACTCAATTATCCCTTTCTCCTGTCCCCAAAACTCCCATCAGTTGGTTTAAAGCTCAAACAAGGACCAGAGCATTCTTGCAAATTTCTTTTAAAAAATGAGACGAATTAGTTGACTTGATTGTGGTAATCATCTCACAAAGTATACACATGCCAACTGTCATGCTGTAGACTTTAAATATATGCAACTGTACTTGTCAATTATACCTCAAAAGCCAGGAAGGCGGATGGAGAGAAAATAATGGATTATACTGATCACCTGTGTATTCAAAGAACATGAGAAGAGAAGAGACACACAATGGATGAAGCTTCAAAGCAATTCTGTTAGTCCAAATGAGAGAATGATTCAAATTTAGCACAAAAAAGCTATCCTCAAACGAAAATTATATTTTAAAAAGGTGTGTGTCTTTGTCCATGCATGTGTATGTTATCACACAAGCCACAAAGAACACTTAAGGATAAGAATTTCTCAAAATTCTTACTAGATAGATCACAGAATAAAGGATTAAAGTAACAGCATTATTGAAATAACCAAACTTTTCTAAAAAATGAAACTATATTGTTTAAACTCTCAATTAATACTCACTGTATTCCAGCTTTTTTCTCTTCTTTTTCTCTTTTAATTGTTCTTCCTCCTCCCTGACCCCCTCTTCTCTTTCTTCTCTTTGCTCCTCTCCCAAAGCATCATAAAACACTGGATCACGATGGGCAGCCTTCCTCTGGAAATGCTTAGATTTGGATCCTCCTTTAACAAGTACAACTTTTCTTTTCAAACAAGTGCATCCAAACATGCAATCTGGTCGGCGGCAGTGAGCAGGCTGGCGCTTCTCCAAAGCTAGACTGGAACACACGCAACCCAACCGACAGAAGTCATTGTTGCATGGAGGGGCTCGTTTCCTTATGATTGTGTGGATAGGTTTAGTTTTGAGAGATGCCTAAAGTTAAAATAGAAAATTATAAATTGACTAAATTATGTTCCCACACCACCAATAGCTTACAAGTCATATATTAGTCTGCCTTTTCAGACTCTGAATATTCAGTATTAATAGCACAAGATTAGCAGATGTAAAGGACAGAACATGAATACAACCAGGACTCTGAACAATCTCCCATTTTAATGCAGAGCAGAGACGAGAATAAATATTTTAATTAATTATGAGCCAAGAGAGTAAATAATTACGAGTCAAATATCAACAATAATGCATTTATCCTCAATAGAAATTACACATAATATTCTAAGGCAGAGGTTGACAAGACCCACAGGCCAAATCTTGTCTAGTTCATAAATAAAGTTTCACTGAAACACATAATGTCTATGGCATAACAATAGCACAGAATCGAGTAACTACAACAGTGTGTGTATAGCCTACAAAACCTAAAAATTTACTTCCTGGCCCTTTAAGCAAATAGTTTGCTGACACCTGCTTTTCAGTAACTAATAAAAAGGGAGTGAGATAATATGTGCATAGCTGTCTTTAAAAATGATTAATAATGGGGTGCCTGGGTGGCTCAGTCGGTTAAGCGTCCGGCTTCAGCTCAGGTCATGATCTCACTGTTCGTGGGTTCGAGCCCCGCATCAGGCTCTGTGCTGACAGCTAGCTCAGAGCCTGGAGCCTGCTTCAGATTCTGTGTCTCCGTCTCTCTCTGATCCTCCCCTGCTCACACTGTCTCTCTCTGTCTTTCAAAAATAAATAAAAGACATAAAAAATTAAAAAAATATTTTAAAAAATGATTAATAATAAAGGGCACAATGTCTATTTAATCCCAACATCTGATGATCTTCAGGTCAGGAATTTAGTCACAGAATTTAAAAATGGAAGGTAAGGAACACAAATTTCATGACAAAGAAAATAGTCACTTGCTATTATATCATTTCACATGCACCAGAGGCTTCTGAGATAGGTGATTCAATAATAAGTGAAAAATTCTTCAATATTATAAAACACAAGAGCTTTTTCTCCATAGGTTTATAATTTTTAAAAATTTTCTGAAATGTAGTACCTTTAAAGGAGAACTTTGAAAGCTGTTTTAACACAATTAGCAACTGTACTTGCCTACATGCTAGAAAATGAAATTAGAGACTTTCAGAATGGCCAGCTGACTTTATGTAGGACAGAGACATTATCCAAAAGCACAAATGTACTATCTCCCTCTACTGGCAGGAAAGGATCTACACTGCGGTGTCTAGTTAGAAGAACAATTACAGAAGACAACAGGATCTCCTTAGTGATCGCTAAGGTTAACTAAATCCTCGATCTTCCTACCAAAAAGCCCATTCCCATTTCTCCTCACTAACCCAATTTTTTCCAACCATAAACTAACATGCTGCTTCTGGGAAAAAACAGATACTTACCTGAGCAGTAAGCAGAGTTGTTAAGGATACATCTGCTCGCTCTTCGGTGATGTAAGTCCTTGGTTTTCCTTCCCAAAGTGCACAGTCTTCTAGGTCCATTAGCTTTACTTGAGATTTAGACAAGCCTGGAGGACGAGCTCCCTGTTGCTGTTGCTGCTGCTGTTGATGTGCCTGCCGCAAACTTATCTGCTTTGGAAATGTATTTTCATCTGAAGTTGGCACAACAAAGTTATTCACCTGATTTTCTGAAATGGTACTTGAAGAATTCTTGGCAGCCTTATCTCCTGGAATATGAGCATGTTTCTGCTTTGGTGAAATAGGGTACGGTAAAATGGATTTATAAGATGATTTAGTTCGGCCACTTAAAGTTGCCTGTTTGTTTTGAGATTTGGCCTTTCGAGAGGCTGGGGCCACAGAATGAGGCTTCAAAGAATAAGAGGTAGAAGGGGAAATGGTAGATTGCTTCTTTAGCACACTGTCAAGTGTTCGTACATAGCTGGTACTCTTGGTGGGAAGCTGGTATACCACAGGAGATGTGGGAGCATTGGAAGAGAAACCCATGCTTGTTTCCATCAGCTTGCCTTCATTTTCCAAGTACTCATCAAGCTTATCACTGCAAAAAGCAGAACGGTTTTTCAGGGGACCTTCTGAATTTCCACCTAAAAATAAAGAGATGCAGATAATTAAACAGAGGGCAGATCTTCAGATCTCTAGGAAAATACACTAAAAAAGGCCAAGAGCATTAAGTTATAAGCTATTAAATCTTCGAAACTAACCTCCTCAGAAGGAAGAAAAAATTAAAGACCAAGTGAAGAGATTGAATCATATATTAATTACATTAAAATGCATTATCTAAAATTATCCCATTACATATATTTACCATTAATTTTTGCAAAGTGCTAACAATAGTAATAATTTAAGAGTCTACAACCTTTGGCAACTTATAACCTTAGCAGAAAAACCACTTAAGTAAAAACATAAGAGCTAAAACTATACTTAAGTCAAATCCCAACAAAACACCAAGAGATTTAACAGATTAACAGACTGCAGTACCTAGACTGTGATATAAAACACAAGTGAAAAGGTAAGGGCACAGAAAGAGTAATAAAATTTAGTTTTTAAGGAATGAAAATTCCAGCGTAATAGGCAGACAAGCACCATACTACTGTAACAATGTACAAGGATTCAAAGAGGAGAAAACTATTTTGGACACATGGTAAATTTATCTGGTTAGAATGTAAACTGAAAATAAGTGCAGTGGGAAAAGTACCAAGAAAGGAGACCAATAGGCAAATAGTCAAAATGTTTAGATTAGAAGTTTATTTGGAAATATAATGTTGTCAGGAATCACCCTACAGCTCTGAAGTATACAGTTATGAAATAATGCTTGAGAATGATCCTTATCATAACTGTAGGAGTTACAGAAAGAAAGTGCAATTTAAAGAGGGTATACAGAACATGGGGAATGAGCAGAAATCAGCAATATAATTATTTTCAATTTATGTGAAGCATGTAAAGAAAAGCAACCATGACTTACTTTCAACACAAGGCTTTGGCCATGTGTTTCAAAACATATTTGCAATTATTTTTAAAAAGCAGATTACCTTCATTCCTAGATGCAGAAGCACTATGAAACTTTCCCCTCCATCCTTTGATTTTGGTGAAGTCATTGGTCTTCCCTGTCCTAGAAACAAAGGGAAATCCAGCATCTATAAAAGAAAAAGTAAAAAAAGATGACCAAAATTCAAGCCAACCACTATTTAATATCTAATTAGTTACTAAGGTTTTTTTTTAATTTTCAATTATTTTGAGAGAGAAAGTGCAAATAGGATAAAGGTAAAGAGAGAGGAGAGAGAATCTCAAGGAGGCTCTTCACAGTCAATGTGGGTCTTGAACTCAGGAACGGTCAGATCACCTGAAATCGAGTTGGACTCTTAACCAACTGAGCCACCCAGGTGCCTCGAATTATTTACTAAGACTTAATCTGAAATGTATAAACCATTAAGACTATGCCACTAGGTAAAAGGTCTTAGAATATCATAGCAGAGGTGTGCATGTGCACACATACACACTCTCACTCTCAAAATAAATAAACAATAATAAGAAACAGAGTATCATCCAAATGTCTCTAATAACAGTAGGTTTTGTTGTTTGTTTTTTTTTTTTTAAATATCACAACTTCCTTTGTTTGACTTTACAAATGCTACGCACTCACCAGGAGAAGCAGGGTTGGTTCCTGTAAGGTTCCAGAAAGGAAAACTAGTGGCTGGAGCCAAAGGCAGCTGTACTCCCAAGTATTTAAGATCAATGCTCATTGTCGGATCCACTGAATTCAATTTTAAGCCCACTATAAGAGAAAAAAAAACAACCACAAATCACACTGGGTTTTTGTTTTAACTTTTGGGGTAGAGAGAGGGGATGTTAGTAGAGATAGAGGGAGAGAGGGGAGAGCAGAAATTAAATAAAAATGAAAGTGGCAGACAGGCTTTAAGGTGACCCATGATCCTCACCTACTGGTATTACACATTTGTGTAATCCTCTCCTCTGCTACCCTGAGTATGAGTAGGGCCTGAGCTTTATTTCTAATAGGTGGAATGTGGCCAAAGGGATACTATGTGTGTGACTAGTGTGTATATGATAGTATGAGTGCACGTTACTAAAGCTGCAATGATATAAATTCTGCCAACAACCTGTCGGGAAATGAAAGGAGATCCCTCCCCAGTCAAGCCTCTGATGAGAAACCAGACCTGACATCATAATTGCAGCACAGTTAAGCCATGCCCAAACCTGTGACCCAAAGAAACTGAGACAGTATGTGTAGTGACTGAATAGCGATGTGTTAAGCAACAATAGATAATACATAAACATAGTAAAATTAAGATCATTTGTGCTTTAACCCTTTGTGATCCAGAGACTTTCTAGGACCTTTAACACAAATTCGCCATATACTAAGCTTCTGGCCTGAAATATGACTACTAATTCTCTAGTTATTATCAATGATATTTATGGCTAATTGAGCCTACAAATATTATGGCTTATTTGTAGTTATTTAAGAGGCAATCTTTTGGGAAAGTATTTATTTAGCATATCCTTTTACAAATTTGTGGGGTTTTTTGCTTAACATTTTAGATCTGAGATTTGTCTATGTTGAAAATTTACCTCCAGATCATTTTTCACTGCTGTATGATACTCCAGATTATGACTATACAGTACTCCTAATTTATTCACCACTCTCCTACAGATGAGGATTAGGTTGTTTCCCAGTTCATTTTTTTTTAAATTAGAGTATAGCTGACAATGTTACAATACCACTAACTGTATTTCTTATACTGTACCTTTCATCCCCATAACGTACACATTCCAAAACCGGAAGCCTGTACCTCCCACCCCCCTTATCTATTTATTTCCTACTTTTAACAATTATATTACTGGGCGGGCACCTGGATGGCTCAGTCAGTTAATCATCAGACTTGGCTTTGGCCATCATCTCATGGTTCATGAGTTCGAGTTCAGCATCAGGTGAGCTCAGGCCCCACTTCATATGGACCCTGCTTCTCTCTCCCTCCCTCTTTCTCCGACTCTCACTCACTTGCGACCTCTCTCTGTCTCAAAAAAAAAAAAAATTACAATGCTTTACAGTGTAATTATACACTGTGTACAAGAACGGTCTCTTGTGTGAGACCTTCCCTAGTGCATTTAGCTTTTCCTTGTGGCATTTGCCCAGGAACATAATTGCTATAAAATGAGGTATGTTCATCTATAAATTGTATTGAGTGCTGTGAGTGCTCGACATCTTTCTGGCTGCCCAAAATATTTTAAACATCCTTCCTCTAGCAGAAAGTTTTCCCCATTAACTCCAACCTCTTTAAGGTAGTTATTTTAAAAGCTCACTTTACAACTTTACTTAGTTTGCGTGCAGACATGTAATCTAGGTTTTGCCAATCAGCCATTCCCATGAAAGCCCTCAATTAAGGAGACAACACCATGAAGAAAGAGATACACTGCAAAATTGTGTAAATAAAGGCAAGAGTGACCAAGAATTTCAAGTTTGTTTATTTTGAGAGAGAAAAGTGAGAGCACAAACAGAAAGGGGCAGAAAGAATGAGAAACAGAATCCTAGGCAGGTTCTGCAACCTCAGCGCAGAGCCAGATGTGGGACTTGAACTCATGAACCTTCTGATCCTGACTGGAGCTGAGATCAAGAGTCTGATGTCTAACTGAATACACCACCCAGGTGCACCTGGCTAAGAATTTTTAGAGGTTAAAGTAATGAAGGTCCTAGCTATAAGTATAGGGTGTTCCATGTCTATATTGAAAATGGCGGTGATTGTTCAATATTGTGGGACTGTTTATATGAGCAACCTGCAAATGTACTGTGAGCATTTTTCCTGGCTGCACACAGGGTCTGTTTCTCTGGCCTTTCAGAATATTCTGTACATCATCTGACACTCTTTAATAAATTCAACTATTTCATATGTAGAGTGGAGTCTGATAGTTACTGCCGAGAAGTTTAATGACATACTACTTCTGAAACCTTCTAGTGTAATGGCACATAAGAAAATGATAATTATACAACAAACTGGGATAAACCTGAGGCTGCTTGTAGCTGGAGGCAACCAGCTCTATAGTTATTAATTACCCTTGGTCATGCTTGGCCATCCTGAGGACATCACTATTTCAAGAACATATTATCTGCCATAAATCATGGATAACCATATGCCAAAATGCACTAGTTAGGAACTTGTGCACTAGATAATGCCAAATCACTCTCAATTTATACTTCCTCCAGTAGTGCATGAGAACTCTTGCTGATCATTTCTCTCCAACATTTGTTATCACTAGACTTAAAACACTTGTTCCAATCTTTTGCTTTAAATTTATATCCTACTATTCCTAAATATGTACTCTTCTGGCACGAGTGACAATCTTCTAATTTAGGTTTTCTCATTTGTGAATTACTGGCGTCAAAGGCGTTTCCCTTAAATTTTAACAGAACTGAAGCCAAAAGGAGTTCAAAGTATTAAGTATTGTAGTAATAGCCATTAAAAAAGTCATGGGTACAGGAGCACCTGTGTGGCTCAGGTTAAGCATTGGACTCTTGATTTCGACTCATGTCATGATCAATCTCACAGTTCCTGAGATCAAGCTCCAATGTCAAGCTCTGCACTGATGTTACAGGACCTGCTTGGGATTCTCTCTCTCCCTTTCTATGTGCCCCTTCCCCTCTCCTCTATCTCTCAAAATAAACATACATTTTTTAAACTTTTAAAAACTTTTTTTTTATAATGTTTGTTTATTTTTGAGAGAAAGAGACAGTGCATGAGAGAGGGAAGAGCATAGAGAGGGAGACACAGAATCTGAAACAGACTCCAGGCTCTGAGCTGTCAACACAGAGCCTTAGGAGGGGCTCAAATTCATGAACCATGAGATCAGGATCTGAGCTGAAGTCAGTCACTTAACTGACTAAGCAACCAAAGCACCCCTAAAAAATTTTTTTAAATCATATATATAGGTTTCCAAAAGGCATACATAATGTGGGTCCCCTAAAAAGTGAAGGCATTAGACAGGTTATGAGCCACAAATTCTTATAGCAATTTGGGTATCCTCCACAAAGAACGAACCTGAACCAATGACTGCTAGATCATGAATTGTGTTTTAGTTTCTAAGTTCAGTTCTTTAACACAGTTTCTTTTTTTCAGTTAATCACATGATATGATTAACACTAACATAATAAAATATGCTTTTCAGGGCTCCTGGCTGGCTCAGCCACTTAAGCATCATTAAGCACTTTGGTTCAGGTCATGAACTCACAGTTAGTAAGTTCAAGCCCCATGTCCTTACCAGCTCAAAGCCTAGAGCCTGCTTCAGATTCTAGGTCTCCCTATTTCTCTCTGCTTGCCTGATCACGCTCAGTCTTGGTCTCAGTCTCAGTGTCTCTCTCTGTCTCAAAAATAAACACTAAAAAAAAATTTTTTTTTTAATAAAATACTCTTTCCAGGAGCACCTGGCTGGCTCAGTTGGTGGACTGTGCAACACCTAATCTCAGGTTTATAAGTCTGAGTCCCAGTGGGTGGGGAGATTGTTTAAATATAAAATCTTTAGGGGCACCTGGGTGACTGTTAAGCATCTAACTTCAGGTTCAGGTCACTATCTCACAGTTCATCAGGCTCTATGCTGAGAGTTCAGAGCCTGAAGCCTGCTTCGGATTCTGTGTCTCCGTCTCTCTCTGCCCCTCCCCTGCTCTCATCCTCTCTCTCAAAAATAAACCCATGGGGTGCCTGGGTGGCTTAGTCAGTTAAGCGGCCGACTTCAGCTCAGGTCACGATCTCTTGGTTCGTGGGTTCGAGCCCCACATCAGGCTCTTTGCTGATACCTCAGAGCCTGGAGCCTGCTTTGGATTCTGTGTCTCCCCCTCTCTCTCTGACCCTCCCCGGCTCATGCTCTGATTCTCTCTGTCTCAATAATAAATAAAACAAACAAACAAACAAAATAAACAAACCTTTAAAAAAAAATTAAAATAGGGGCGGGCTGGGTGGCTCAGTTGGTTGAGCAACCAACTCCTGATTTCAGCTCAGGTCATTATCGTGCGGTCAGGGGACTGAGTCCTGTGTTGGGCTCTGCACTGAGCATGGAGCCTGCTTAAGATTCTCTCTTTCCCTCTGCCCCTCTCCTCTTTATGAATGCGCGCGCACGTGCGCGCGCTCTCTCTCTCTCTCTCTAAAAAAAAATAAAATATTCTTTCCTCATGTTTCTAATAAATCGGGGAGAAATAAGATTAGGAGTCAAAACAACTGGCTTCTAATCTTGTGGTTGGGCTCAATTTCTCTTAGCTTTTGTGTCCTCGTCAGTAAAATATTAACTTACCACACTAGGTTTTATGTTTTAAGTATTTACTATACCTTCTCTATGAAAATACTCTGTAATACAGATGTTAGTAGAGATAAAAGACATTTCCCAGAATTTAAAGAGCGTTAAGTGTTATTTTCCCAACTGACTCATTAGTAGTTACAATAGGGTAAAGAAGTCCTAAGAGAGGTAGGTAAAAAGAAATGACACTTGAAAAGCCCAAGGGAATATAGTAAAATTTTACAGAAGGTGTAATTGCTTAAGTTAGAATAAGCAGACTTAACCAGGAAAGGTGGGAAAAGACAGCAGAGTAGAACCAATGAGCAAGATACTGCAGAAATTCAAATGAGATCTGAATCCTAAAAGTGTATGAAATAAGATGCCCCAGTGCTTTAAGAAGAGAAAAATGCTCCTTATTATTGACCCCAAAAAATGCCAGAACAGCCGCCTAAGTAGATAGTAAAAGGAATTAAGTTGATTAAAAATGTACCCACACAACCAAGTAGGTAGGTATGCAAAATCTAGACCCACACAATCAAATTTAGGAAATGTTTTTCCTCTTTTCTTTTCTGTGTTTACTTGTATTTTAAACTTCCACCTCCCCCCGAAGAGATAGGAAGACCTAAAATCAGCAAAAAGTCAAAATCTATTCTAAAATGCATATCAGGGGCACCTAGGTGGCTCAGTCTGTTAAGTGTCCAACTCTTGATTTTGGTTCAGGTCATGACCTAAAAGTTCATGGCTTCAAACCCCATGCCAGACTTCATGCTGACAGTAGTCCTTGGGATCCTCTCCCCTCTCTCTCCAGCTTGTGTTCTCTCTCAAACAAGCTTTTAAAAAGTTTAAATAAAAGTTTTTAAAAGTTTAAATAAGTAAATGTTGTACACGAAACCAATATAACAGAGGATGCTAATTGTAAATAAAATAAAAACTCTTTTTAAATTGGAGAAAAAAGATAAATCTCCGGGGCGGAGAAATTCCAAATAATTTATCCACATACTCTACCCTCAAGAAAGTAGAACATGGGGGACCTGGGTGGCTCAGTCGTTTAAGGATCCAATTCTTGATTTCAGCTCAGGTTATGATCTCATGCTTCCTGAGCTTTAGCCCAGTATCTGGTTCTGCACTGACAGCATGGAGCCTGCTTGGAATTCTCTCTCTCTGTGCCCCACTCACCTTCTTTCTCTCCCACTCTCAAAATAAACAAACTTAAAAAAATACAATAAAAAAGGGAAGTGGAACATAACTCTCCACTCATTAAATAGGAGTTTCCCAGTGACTTCCTTCCAAAGACTACAGCATGGAAAGGTCAATGATAAATCATGTTGCTAAAATGTACCCTTGATATAATGGGATGAGAATGGCACTTCACCTCTGTGATCTTCCTCTTATGAACATATAACCTCAATCTAACAATGAAAAAAACCTCAGATGAATCTCAAGTGAAGAACATGCTCCAAAATATTTGACCAGTACTCTTCAAAACTGTCAAGGACATTAAAAACAAAGAAAATCTGGGGCACCTGGGTGTTTCAGTTGGTTAAGTGTCCGATTTCAGATCAGTGTCATGATCTCACACTCGTTAGTTGGAGCCCCGCTTCAGGCTCTGTGCTGACAGCTCAAAGCCTGAAGCCTGCTTCGGATTCTGTGTCTTCCTCTCTCTGTCCTTCCCCCCACTTGCACTCTCTCTCTCTCTCTCAAGAATAAATAAACTTAAAAAATAATAATAATATAAAAAGGAAAAAAAATCTGAGTAATGTCCCAGCCAAAATTCCAAAGTGACAGGAGGACTATAAGAGTTCCTAGATGGAATACTAGACCAATAATGTAAGGAAATCCAAAAGAAATATGGACCTCAGTTAATACTAATATATCAATACTGTCTCACTAATTATAACAAATACACTACACTAATGTTAGATGTTAATAATAAGGAAAGCTGAATGAAGAGTATATGGGAACTCCTGTGTTCCCAATTTTTCAAATATGAAACTTACCTAAAATTTTAAAAAAATATTAAATCAACATAAAATTGACTTGGTAGAATGAAAAGAGAAATGCTTCTACAAAAAATACTTTTAAAGTTCAAAAACAGATGATAATTTCAGGTTGACAGAAAATCAATTTGGATGGAGTAAAGATAGTATAGGAGAGAAAAAAAAATACAGTTCTGTGGAAAACAAAATTAAGACTCTTATTTGAGCAACAAAACTACCACCAAAAACAGTAACACCTTCTCAGGCTTAATATTATTTCTTCTACAACTTCAAAGCAAGCTCAAAAATCTTTTTAGGTTTCTCAAGTTTTCAGGTCAAAAAGACTTACGTGTCTATATTGTAAAAAGTAATGAAGGGCACCTGGGTGGCTCAGTTGGCTGAACATCCAACTCTTGATTTCAGCTCAGGTCACGCTCCAAAGGCCGTGAAATCCGGCCCTGCATCAGGCTCCATGCTGACTGTGGAGCCTGCGTAAGCCTGCTTAAGATTCTTTCTCTCTCTCCCTCTCCCCCAATCACACACATATTCACTCTAAAAATATAAATAAATTCTTAAATAATGAAACTCCACAATTACTAGAAAGGCAAAGAAATATGAAATTATTTAATTGAAATTTAACAAATTATTTCAATCATCAATTTTTTAGAAAGGGACCTGGAGTTGGCAGCACTTAGTTACTACAAATAACTTAGCCAATGGAACTTATTCTGAAATTCTGTCTTAATAAGCAAAGGATGAGGAATCAGGGGATATCTGCCAAAATAAAAGAGAGAAAAAAATCCAAAATAGATCTCTATTACATACCTTATGAACTGGATTCCGTAATCATATGGATTACAGATTTAACAGTTTAAAAAAAATTAAAACTAAGAATACACTTGAGGGGTGCCTGGGTAGCTCAGTCGGTTACATGTCCCACCCTTGATTTCAGCTCAAGTCATGATTTCACAGTTTGTGGAACTGAGCCCCAAGTCGGGCTCTGTAGGGAGACTGCAGAGCCTGCTTGGGATGTCCTCTCCCCCTGTTTGCCTCCCCTCCACTCTCTCTCGCACTTGCTCTCTCTCAAATAAGCTTAAAAATTGCTTTTAATTATTAAAAAAAAATACAGCTGAATTATTTAGAATAACATGAGCATTAAGTAAAAACTTAAACATGACACCAACTGCAGAATCTGTTTAACAGGTGACAACTGATGGCCCACCCACATTTTGTTTATTAGTTCAGTATTTAGAGCTCGGACTGAAAAAAATTAAATCAGCTTCTACCACTTAGAAAGTGAGCATCATTACATAAATAAATAGTTTCTACTGAACAATGACAATTTCTGAAAACAATGGGCCAAACTTCCCATTTGATAACAATCTACAGATCAGGCTGCCCCTTTAAAAGAGGTACATGTACTCCAGTCGACCACAGTCCAAACTCATTCCACAAAATTAGGGTAAGTTCATTTGGTTAACCTGCTTAGTTTCCAAGAGAATTGGACACTGAAACCCCATCACATAGAGGAAAATATTAGATTTGACTACAATGTATTTAATAGAAGGAAAAAAAAAAACAAACTCAAATCTTAACAAGCCAGGTAATAACAGGCCAACAAACCAGAACAGAAAGACCAACAGGGAGAACTGAATATATTTACCTCTAGAACTAAGACTAAAACAAAAGTAGGGATTAGGTTGACAGATATGTATACATTATCAGAGTACAAAACAACAACAACAACAATAACAACAAAAAAAGGAAGTAGAAGGGAGAAAAAAGATAAAGAATAAATTAAAGGACAGAGATTAAAAATATTATTTAAATAAAAGAGCAGAGTCGGTTAAGCGTCCGGCTTAGGCTCAGGTCATGATCTCACAGTTCATGGGTCTGAGCCCTGCATCTCTGCTGTCAGCATACACCCCACTTGGGATCCTCTGTCCCCCCTCCAACCCTCCCCCCGCCCCTCCCTCTCGTGCACCGTCTCTCTCAAAATCAATAAAAAACTTTTAAAAAAATGTATGAGGGGCGCCTGGGTGGCTCAGTCAGCTAAGCGTCCAACCTCAGCTCAGGTTTGTGAGTTGAGTCCTACATCGGGCTCTGTGCTGAGAGCTGGGAGCCTGGAGCCTGGAGCCTGCTTCGGATTCTGTGTCTCCCTGTCTCTCTGCCCCTCACCCACTTGTGCTCTGTCTCTCTGTCTCTCAAAAATAAATAAATGTAAAAAAAAATTTTTAATATATGAAAGCTGACAATAAATTATAATTAATGTCATTTACCAGTAAGACTATGATTTGACTGTGACTGTCCATTAAAATCCTCAGAACCTAGTCCTTATCACTTGGATTGAGACTGGCACACTTAAAGATCACGTTGTCACAAGGAGTCTCATATTAAAACAAAAGTTTTTCAAGTATTACCAGCTAATTTACAAACTGAATGATCATTTCATAAATCATTTTGTTACCATATAATGCTTAGACTCTCATATAAATGATCTGCTATATAATGTAAATCAACTAGACACTCCTTTGAAAGGAAAACTAGTAGTCCAAAACTAAACTACTCCAAGAAGCACACCTAAAATCAGATATACGACCAACTTAAAAATTGAGGCACGGCCTACAATCTTTTATTTACAGTGTAAATGGAAAGTGAGAGTAACTATGATGCTCATACGTCCACAGAAGTCCCTCCTAGTCCACAGGGGATACATTCTAAGATCCCCAGAGGATGCCTGAAACCATGGATAGTACCAAATCCTACCCACATATACATACACACACAAATGTTTTTTCCTATACATACATACCTGTGGATAAAGTTTAATTTATAAATTAGGGACAGTAAGAGGAAACAATAAAATATAACAATAAACTGTAATAAAAGTTATGTGAATGTGGTCTTTCTCTCTCAAAATATACTGTGTTCAACATTCTTCTTATGATGATGTGTGATGAAAATGAAGTGAGGTGAATGAGGTCGGTGTTGTAACACAGCATTCGGCTACTAATGACCTTCTGATAATACATCAGAAGGAGCATCTGCTTCTAATAAGTGAAACCATGGAAACAGAGACTGCACATAAGGTGGGGGGAGGGACTGTAGTGGTTTCATTATTAAAATATAGGATTGAGCAAAGTATTAAAAGCCAAGATAACTTATTACAACAAGATAGAGAAAACAGCAAAAATTTTAAAGTCCCAAGCAGTACATAAAATACACAAAATATGTTTACAGCTATACAATGAGAAAAGTATTCTATTTACACACTTAAACATATTACTAAGTATATAAGTAGAACCCTCCCCTCAAAAGAAAACACACATAAACAAGCAACTAAAATTTACAAATGAGAAAGAGGGAAGAAAATACTGAGTTATAAGACAGAGAAGAGAAAATACCACTTTCTTACCAGGATACACTTTTTTAAATGGATAAGAATGTGCTTCACAACGACAGTATCTTCAGGGTTGGCAAGATTTTTGTTAGGATAAAAAACATACTGACGAGTTCTTAAGAGGAAGAATCAGAAAAATACAAGCTGAGAGAGGCACTAAAAGAATGAAATCAAGGATGGGAGTGGAGGAAATGGGAGAAGAGGAAATAATGAAATCAAGGGGAGAGGAGGAAATACAAGAAAAAAGGGGAAGGAGAAAAGGCAAAGGATAAGAAGAGGTCAAGAGAGAGAAAAGAGACAAAGGAAAGAACAAAACTGCAAGTTGGCTTGTATATTTTTTTAGACAATATTACCTTCTTGAAGACCAGGATGTATCACCTGCTTGTGCCTTAAGGCCTTCAAATCTTCTATCAATTCCTTTTCCAACTGGGAAATTCTTGCTCTGCAACCTACTCAGAAAACAATGACAAGATAAGCTACTATGTATTACAGAACACTGTATCTTTCATTTCTAGAGCCAAATTGGAAGTATCTCTCCTTTTACACTATTATATATACCTGTATCATTTGTGGTTGATGCCTGAAGACTACAGGGTTCTTCAGTTGTGCCATCAACTGCATGAATATCAAGAGCTTCCTATATTTAAAATAAGAAAAAGTTCGTATCATTTCTAAAGGTTTAAAAGTAAACCAGGAATATTTTTTGATACTTTGGTATTTTCTAAATGTTCTACACTAATAGTACCTAAATGATCAGAAAGGGAAAAAAGCCAAAAATCTGAATATGCTCAGCTGACATAAAATGACATTTATGCCAATTTACATACTGAGCTCCTAGAGTTTATATGACGAAGTCAGCAATCAACAAGGAAAGTGGAAAAGACCAGCTAAAGAGAATTCAACATTTCTAGCCAATTTAGAAATACCAGACTTCTACAAAGACCTAAAAGAAAAAAATATCTTGTTGAAAAGTTGGGAGTAAAATAAAGAGACCATCGATATGTGAGACAACAGAACTCATAAGACCACACTGACATCTCCAGTAGTACTCTGCTATTGTTGATGAAAATTAAAGGATGGATATCCCAAAACATTTAGTCAACTTTTCATGAATTTATGCCTTTTTTAAGGTCCATAATAATGTAAATTCCACAAGGATCCAATGCTTTTTAAAATTCCAACTACACACAGTATAAAAATTAAAAACTAAGATCAAAATATACATAATTATTTAAGTCCATTCAAACAAAATATCTTAAGTGGTACCTGGTAATTAAACCAATCATTATGGAGATACTCCCCTCCCCACACATACACCCTCACATAATAGCTGCATTTAAAAGAACTAGATTCTAAGTTATTTTATCAACTAGTATACAGTTCAAGAATCACTACTTGACCTAGAAGGAATACTGAAAATGATCTTACCTTTGATTCAAAGGAAACAAAGAGAACACCATCCACATCTTCCAGATCAGGCTTCACATCTGGAAAGGTAATCCCAGGACCCATAGGAGTGGTCTTTGTAGAAATTAAAGATTTTCCTGTGTTTTTAGGTGGTCGCCCTGCCTTATTAGAGAGTTTCAATTTTCGTGGCCTTCCTCTTTTTCCAGAGACACTCGAAGGGGCATTCTGATTAGCATTCACAACCTTGGTGGCTGTCGAAATCTTAAGCATCGTTCTCCTTCTGCCCAAGTCCTCTTTTCCTAAAAATGAGTCCCCAGCTGAATTCTTTGAACTGTCAGGTGTTCTTTCTGTGTCAGTGCTATCTGATATCTCAGGATATTTCCATTGAGGCTCTTTAAGTAAGGGATACTGTTGTACCACCCCAAGTTCTGGTGAATGTTTTCTAAGTCCATTTTCTGATTCCTTACCTAAGGAGAAGCCAGTCTCATCAGAATTTTCAATGTATGTAGGCAAATAGTCTAATTCTGTCAATATAGATGATTTATCTTTTCGAGATGTGGAAAGTATATTATCAGGGAGCTCAGAAATCTTCACTGTACTTTTAGTGACAGCACAAGGCTCCAGATAGACTACTGGCATCTTTCCAGCGTCTAACTTGAACATTTTAGCTTGAGCAACACCTGATGGGCTATTTGGTAGCCATTTAGAAGATTGATGGTCAGCTTCTAGGTTATCAACTTTATTGTGTCTCTTTAGCTGTTTCTCTAGTATAGGATCATCATCACTGTTTGAGTATACATCTGTTTCTTCATCTGTCTCTTCTTGTTTTACAGTTACCCCTTCTGGGCACTCAGAAAGTTCATATTCATAATCATCTACAGGCTCCTCTTTAATTACAACATTGAAGTTTCCATCCGGGTCTAACGGTGATGTTACATGGGATCTGTCTTCAAAATCGTTTGCAACAAGACTGAAGAGACAGGGAAGGGAGGTTAAAAAGGACAAAATTATCAGTAAGACTCAGGAATAATAAAGAAGATTATTGGAAACCAAGCGACACATCAGATTTTATGAACCAGTCTCCAAAAAAAACACTGCAGAACTTAACGTTCTCAAAAGCAGTTAACCACCATCATACTTTTATAATTTTCATCAATTTCTCATAAAAAATATATAAAGAGTAAACTTTTAACAAATAACCCTCTAATCACTAAATTAAAAGTCAGATATAACACTTATTTTACTAATGCTATTTGTCAAACTCAATTTTGAAAGTCAGCTGGCACTGACCCAAAATCGAACTCTAAAATTAACTGAGACATCAATAACCACTGACAATAAAGAGCAAACCAGTATCCACTACAATTAAGAATTGCAAGGGGCGCCTGGGTGGCTCAGTCGGTTAAGCCTCTGACTTCGGCTCAGGTCAGATCTCACGTTCATGGGTTCAAGCCCCGCGTCAGGATCTGTGCTGACAGCTAGCTCAGAGCCTGGAGCCTGCTTCCGGTTCTGTGTCTCCTTCTCTCTCTGCCCCTCCCCTCTCATGCTCTGTCTCTGTCTGTATCAAAAATAAATAAAATAAAATTAAATTAAAAAAAAAAGAATTGCAATACCGGGGGGAGGGGGTTAAGCCTGGGTGACTCAGCCAGTTAAGTGTCTGACTTTGGCTCAGGTCACGATCTCACGGCTCAGGAGTTTAAGCTCAGCATCAGGCTCTGTGCTGACAGTGAGGAGACTACCTGAGATTCTCTCTACCTCTCTCTCTCTCTCTCTCTCTCTGCCACTCCCCTACTTGTGCACATGTACACACTCTCCATCTCAAAATAAACTTTTTTTAAAAACTGCAATATGGGGCACCGAGGTGGCTTAGTCGGTTGAGCAGCCAACTCCTGATTTCAGCTCATGTCATCATCTCAGGGTTGTGAGATCAAGTCCCAACAGGCTCCATGCTGGGTGTGGAGCCTACTTAAGATTCTCTCACTCTCTCACTCTCCCTCTGTTCCCCCCTACCCCTCCACTAGTACTCTCGTTCTCTAAAAACAAAATTTTCCAATAAACAAGAAAGTACTTTCAAACTGCTTGATTTGTTTTGAAGTAAAATTCATTAAACATAAAACATAACAGGGATCCTAGCTGGCTCAGCCAGTAGGGCAAGCAACTCTTCATCTTGGGGCTGTAAGCTTAAGCATCATGTTGGGTGTAGAGATTACTTAAAAATATAATATTTTTTAGAAACCTAAAACATAAGTTTAACCACTTAACAGTGTGCAAGCCAATAGTTTATACTAAGTATATTCACAACGTTGTTGCCAGGTTATTTTCAACTTTAAAACAGAAAACCTCACTTTCGATGTAATGAATCAAACATTAATTCTTCCTAAATAAAAGGTTAAGGTAGTTGAAGCCAAGTACATATGATCCAGGTAAATTCAGTGTTTATAATTCATCAAAAAAAAAAAATCATCTTTTTAGTCTCCCCCTCCTCCCAATAAGCCACTGAAAGCATATAAAGTGTACCAATGTATCTTGAGGACATGGTAAAACTACTCATTAACCTAATTAGAGTCACTTGGTAAACTTTTTCATTTATCTGAAATACACACAAGCAACCATAATAATGTACACTCATTTCTTCCACAATTTAAGATTTCGACCTTACTCAAAAATTTTCCAATGGAGGACTTCACTTCCAGTGAGAATGTGGAAGATTACAATCACCTGTGTCCTAACAACTAGGAAACACCAGATTAAAAAAAACAAACAAACAACTTTTTTGCCCCTCCCCTGCTTGTGCACACTCTTTCTCCCTCTCAAAAATAAACAAAAATTAAAAATTAAAAATTTTTAAAAAACTTTTTTTTATGTTTTTTTTTTAAATTTTTGAGAGACAGAACGAGGAGGGGAGGATCAGAGAGAGAGGGAGATACAGAATCCGAAGCAGGCTCCAGGCTCTGAGCTAGCTGTCAGCACAGAGCCTGATGCGGGGCTCGAACCCATGAACTGTGAGATCATGACCTGAGCCAAAGCTGAATGCTCAACCGACTGAGCCACCCCGGCGCCCCTAAAAAAAAACTGTTCTTCTTCAATGACCATGAAGACCTCTAGTCACAAATGCAAATAAACTGAATTCTAGAGAGGGACCAGCCTTCTCTAGGTGACCACAGATGACTACTGCTTTAAACCCTGAGTACCATTTACACTGTCTGAAGCACAAGCAAAGGAAGAAAAAAAGCAGTGATCCACAAAGGATCTTTAGTTAGACACAGAGAAACTACTCAAACTTTCAATGCCTGAGAATGGACAGACTAGAGAAGCACAACAGAAAACTAGTCCTAGTTCCCACCAGTCACCCCTAGAGTCCTTCCACAGAATAAAAAGTGATGCAAGAAGCTGGCCTGAAAACTGAGAACCTACAGTCTCCCAGCACTTAGATTCCAAGTTCCTATCACAGAGAAGAGCCCCATCCCATCCTTAACACATCTGAAACCTGAACGAGCTATAATGTATTAAGCAAATCACCTAGGGGGCGCCTTGGTGGTAGAGTGGGTTAAACATCTGACTCTTGAATTTGGCTCAGGTCATGATCTCACGGTTTGTGAGTTTAAGCCATACATCCGGCTCTGGGCTGACACCGCAGGGCCTGTCTTGGAATTCTCTGTCTCCTTCTGTCTGCCCCAATCCTGCTCGCACTCTCTCTCTCCCTCTCAAAAAAATTTTTTAAAGAAACTTAAAAAAAAAAAAAAATAGACTAAAGGATACCAAAATGGCAGGGGAGGGTCAAACATCTATGGGATAATATCAGATGACTTGACATACTAGTAATTGCACTTCCTAAAAGGCATTAAGAAAAGAAAGCATGGGCGCCTGGATGGCTCAGTCGGTTAAGCCTCCAACTTCGGCCTAGGTCAGATCTCACATTCGTGGGTTCGAGTCCCGCATCAGTCTCTGCGCTGACAGCTAGCTCAGAGCCTGGAGCCTGCTTCCAGTTCTGTGTCTCCTTCTCTCTCTGCCCCTCCCCCTTTCATGCTGTGTCTCTCTCTGTATCAAAAATAAATAAAACATTAAAAAAAAAAAGAAAAGAAAAGAAAGCATTTGGAGAGGAAAAAAAGAACAAAAACACCCCAAAAGTGAAAGATTTTAACCCACAGATCCAAGAAGCTCAACCAACACCAACAAGAATAAATACAAAGAAAATCATACCTAGGCACATAATGAGGTGGCTACCAAAAATTAAAGATCAAGAGAAAAATCTTATAAACATCACATGAAAAAAAGCACATTATGGTAGAGAAACAACAATAAAACAAACTTGACTATTCACCGAAAACCATGTAAGGCAGAAAATAATACACTGATAGCCATCATAAAGTACTGAAACAATCAACCTAATGTTCTATACCCACCAAAAGAAACCTTCCAAGATAAAGTCATCTAACAGCTGAAAGAAGTCAGACTGTACAAGAATTACTGCCTCCTAAAGGTCAGAAATAAGATAAGGATGTTAGTTAGTGCTCATACCTTACACTCAATTGTGCTAGAGGCCTCCCCCAGGGTGATCAGGAAAGAAAGAAATAAAAATATCCAAACTGAAAAGGAAAAAGTGAAATTCTCTCTTCAGAGAGGACATTATCTTGTATGTAAAAAATAATAAGAAAACCACTATAAACTACTGCAAGTAATTAAATAAGTTTAGCCAAGAGTACAAGACCCAAGATTAATACACACACTCAGATACTACTTCTACAAATGATAAAGTATCAAAAATTCAAGAGAAAAAAATTCCATTTCCATTTACAATACAACCAACAAGATTAACATACTTAGAAATAAACTGAACCAAAAAGTATAAGACCTGAACAAAGAAAAACTAAAAACTTCTGGAAAAAATTAAAAACAAATTAAAAATACCCACTTATGTACTATAAGACTTAATACTGGTACAACAGCAATACTCTCTCAAGGTGATCTACAGATTCAACCCAACTCCTATCAAAATTCCACCTGGAACTTTTACAAAAATTCAAAAGCTGACCTTGCATTTTGTATGAAAATGCAAAGATCTCAAAATAACCTCAAAACCTTGACAAACATGAATGAAGTTCTCTAAAACTTGTGTTTCCCAATTTCAAAACTCACTATTATAACAGCATGATGATACTGGCATAAGGCTAAACATAGAGCTCAAGTGAACATAATTCAGGGTCCAGTAATAAACAGCCACATTTATATCAAATGGTTTTCAAGTGCCCAGGGCACCAAAACAATTCAGTGGGAAAAGAATGGGCTTACGTTACTGACAGTAGCTAAAAATAGGGGGCACCTGGGTGGCTCAGTTGGTTAAGCATCTGACTCTTGATCTCACGTTCATGATTTCAGTGTTCATGAGTTCTAGTCCCAAATTGAGCTCTGCACTGATCACACAGAGACTCTCCTTGGGATTCTTTCTCCCTCTTGCTGCCCTCCAATCTCTCAAAATAAGTAAACTTAGAATTTTTTAATAAAACTAAAAATATTTAAAAATTAACTAAAAAATAAAAATTTTTAAAAAGTGGAAATAGCCCTAATATCTATGAACTGAAGAATGGATATGTAAAACGTGCCATGCCCATACAAGATTATCATTCAGAAATAAGACAAATGAGGTATAGATACACACTACAACATGGATGAATCTTCAAAATGTTAGGCTTAATCAAAGACCACACATATTACATAATTCCACTTATATGAATGTCGAAAACAGGCAAAACCATACAGACAAAACAGAGACTGACAGTCGTGTGTGGGTGGGGTGGGATGGGGTTGAAGAGGGGATGCAAAACAAAATGGGGTGCAATAACAGAGGGCAAGGAGTTTCTTTTTGAGGTGATGAAAATGTCCCAAAAATGTCTGTGGCTGTACTATTCTATTGAGTAAACTAAAACCATTAAACTGTACACTTTAAAAGGATGAATTTTAGGGCATCCAGGTGACTGTAAGGTTGAGCATCCAAGTCCAACTCTTGACTTTGACAAAGGTCATGATTCCAGGGTCCTGAGATCAAGCCCCACATCAGGCTCCATGATGAGAGTGGCACTTGCTTGAAATTCTCTATCTCTCCCCCGCCCCCTGCCCAAACCTGTCCCCAGCTCAAGTTCAAATTAAAAAATTAAATATAAGAGTGAATTTCATGGCAGTGAATTAATCTCAATTTTTAAAAAGTAAAAAATATACACTAACAGCAGTTGTTTGAAGGGACAGGAATGAACCACTATGAAAATGGATCCAAGAATGAATAAAAAATAAATGTAAGTAAATATAAAACCCTTTTTCATGTTTTTCTTTAAATGACTACTGACCACGTAAAGCAAAGTAACAGTGTTTGGGAAATTTATAACCTATATACAATGATATAAACTATAAGAACTATCCTACGGGCGCCTGGGTGGCTCAGATGGTTAAGTGGCTGGCTTCGGCTCAGGTCATGATCTCACGGTTCGTGGGTTCGAGACCCACATCAGGCTCTGTGCTGACAGCTAGCTCAGAGCCTAGAGCCTGGAGCCTGCTTCGGATTCTGTATCTCCCTCTCTCTCTGACCCTCCCCTGCTCACGCTCTGTCTCTCAAAACAAAAACAAACAAACAAACAAACAAAAAAACACCTATCTTTATAATGAGCTTTTCAAGTCCTGTTACAATTAACTGAATTCTTTTAAAATAAGGACACAGGTTATAATCTTTACAAACACTGCAAAGCACTGAATGTGTCCCTCCCAAATTCATGTTAAAGTTCTAATCCCCAATTAGATGTAGATGTAGATGAAGATGTAATCATAGTTAAATGAGGTTATAAAGCTGGAAGGCAGCGGTGTGCAAGCCAAGATGAGAACTTTCAAAAGAAAACAGAACCCTTTCAAACCATTCTCTTGGACTTTCTAGCCTCCAAAACTGTTGGAAAATTAATTTTCATTGTTTAAGCAACTGTTGATGGTATTTTGTCATGTTAACCTGAGCAGACTAATAAAACCACTTTTAAAAACAAATTATCAAGATGTAATACTTAAAAACTGGCCATATCAGTGATAAAAATTAATGTAAATGAACAAACTATCCCAAATAAAAGTCAAAAGATTTTAACAGTGAACAAAAAGAAAAGCTCCAACTATAAGCTGTTTAAAAACACACATACACACACACACTCACAATTTAAATCTAAGGACAGAGACAGATTCAAAGTGAAGGAAGGGAAAAGAAAGTCATGTAAACAAAATCAGAAAGCCAATGTGGCCCAATAACATCAGACAAAGTAGATTTTAAAAGTAAGTGTTGTCAAAGATAAAGAGGGACCTCGTACAAGTTTTATGGATTCATTCCATCCAAAAGAATCCTAAAAGTATATATACCTTATCGTACAGCTTCAAGATACCCGAAGCAAAGATTTATAGTACTAAAAAGAAAAACAGACAAGTACATGACTTCAGTGGGAGATTTTAACACACCTTTCTCACTGATAGACTACAGACAAATAGACAATTAAGGAGAAAGAAGAAATGGACAATACTGGCATACTTACCTGAGAAAACTACCAAACACTATATTCAACAAACGTGTAATACATAAATTTTCAAGCGTGCACTTAGTATTTTTTTTTAATTTTTAATATTTCTTTTTGACAGAAAGAGAAAGGCACAGTGCAAGCAGGAGAGGGGGGGGTGGGGCGGGACACAGAATCTGAAGCAGACTTCAGGCTCTGAGCTGTCAGCACAGAGCCTGACATGGGGCTCAAACTTGTGAACCACAAGATCATGACCTGAGCTGAAGTCGCACACTTAACCAACCTAGCCACCCAAGGCGCCCCAAGTGCACTATTTTTTTTTTTTTAGTTGTTAATGTTTATTTTTGAGAGACAGAATGAGAATGGGGCAGGACAGAGAGAGAGGGAGACACAGTATGTGAAGCAGGCTCCAAGTTGTCAGCACAGAGCCCAACATGGGGCTCGAACCCACGAACTGCGAGATCATGACCAGAGCCAAAGTCAGACCCTCAACCAACTGAGCCACCCAGGTGCCCCAAGAGTTCACTTAGTATAAACCAAAACTAACCATACGTTAGACAATTAAGCAAAGATACAATGTGTGTTTCAAAGGTTTTAAGTCACATGTCCTCTAACAATACAATCAAGCTATAAATCAATACTACAATATCAATACAATATATCAAAATTCGCAGAGGGTACCTAAACAAATTTTCAGAGGAAATTTTATAGCTTTAAATAAAAGGTCTAAAATCAATTATATTAGTCAGGGGTTGATAAATGTTTTTGGGAAGTGCTAGAGAGTAAAAATGTTAGGCTTTGAGGTCCATACAATCTCTATTACAATTATTCAGCTCTGCCACTGTGACATTAAAGAAGCACAGACAATACATAAGTAAGCATAACTGTATTCCAAAAAAATGGACACCATAATTTGAATTCTATTTGATTTTCACAGGTGACAAACTACTACTCTTCTTTTACTTTTTCCCTATTTGAGAACATAAAAATCATTTGCAAGCCATACAATACAAATGGCAGGCTAGGTATGGTTCTAAGGTCTTAGCTAACTCCTAACATAGGCAAATTAAACCAAAAGCAAGTAGAAAGGAGTAAATAAAAATGAGAGGGGGAGGGGAGCCTGAGTGGCTCAGTCAGTTAAGCATTCGACTTCAGCTCAGGTCATGATCTCATGGTTTGTGGGTTTAAGCCCGGCATCAGGCTCTGTGCTGACAGCTCAGAGCCTGGAGCCCACTTTAGATTCTGTGTCTCCTTCTGTCTGCCCCCTTCCCCGCTTGAACTCTGTTTCTCCCTCTGTCTCAAAAATAAACAAACATTAAAAAAATAAATAAAATAAAAAATGAGAGGGGGAAAAAAATCAATGAAATAGAAAACAGAGAAACTGGAAACCTGCCAACAAAGAAAACTCCACAGCTTCCCTGATGAAATCAATCAATCAATCACATAACGAATAAAAATAATCTTACACAAACCTGAGAGAGTGCAACAGGTTACAATTTGTCTTTTTTTTAAGTTTATATATTTATTTTTGAGAGACATAGAAACAGCGCAAGTGGGAGAGGGGCAGAGAGAGAGAGAGAGAGAGAGAGAGAGAGAATCCCAGGCCCAGCTCCGCCAACTGTTAGCGCAGCCCCAACATGGGGCTCGAATTTTTGAGACTGTAAGATCATGACCTGAGCTGGCGCCAAGAGTCAGGCACTCAACCGACTGAGCCACCCATGAACCCCTACAATTTGTTTTATATAGAAAGCATAACTCAAAAACCAACACATCAGAAAAAAAGCTGGAAATATCCTTCATGAATTTAGGATAAAATCCTCAACAAGGTCTCATCAAATTCATTGACAATATTAAGAAAGATGTTATTATGACCCAGTAATATTTATTCCATGAACAGAAGGCTGGTATACCATTTCCAGCGCTTACAACACAAATTGTCTATATCTAAATTCAAAGGAAGTACAAACTAGTAAGGGAATTCAGCAATGTAATCAGATACAAGATCAACATACAAATATCAAGTGTATCTCCTGAGAAGTTGGAGGATTCCAAGATTTATTATATCCAATGTCATCAAAACCAAATGGTTATGGCAAAAGAACAAATAAATGAAACATATTCAGTTTAAAAGTAGACCCACCTATATACATGGTCATCTGATTTTCCAAAATATGAAATGTATTAAGGAGAAAGTAGTCTTTTCATGGGGTGCCTAGGTGGCTCAGTCAGTTAAGCATCCAACTTTGGCTCAGGTCTTGATCTCACGGTTCAGCTTCTAGCCCTGTGTCAGGCTCTGCTGACAGCTCAGAGCCTGGAGCCTGCTTTGGATTCTGTGTCTCCCTCTCTCTCTGACCCTCCCCCACTCATGCTCAGTCTCTCTCTCAAAAAAAAAAAATTTTTTTTAATAAAAAATAAAGGAGAAATTAAGTCTTTTCAAATAAATGATTGTGGCACCTAAATATATGCATAGAAAGACATGAGCCTTGACCCTACACCATGCACAAAAACTTATCCAAGAAAGATTACAGACTTAAAAGTGAAAGCTAGAACTCCCTTGCAAAATTTTCACTTAAGTGGTGAAAAATAGCATTTTCTTTTCCTGTTTTTTTAACAGCTTTATTTATTGAATTATGTAACACAAAATCCACACCTTTTTTCAACTCTCCTTCACCTATTTTACCCATCTCCCTACCAACCTCTCCCTGGTAACCACTAGTCTGTTATCTATATTTAAGAGTCTGTTTTTTGTGTTTTTTTCCTTCTACTTTACTTTCTTAAATTGCACTTTTAAGTGAAATCATATAGTATCTGTCTTTCTGATTTATTTCACTTAGCTTTGTATCTTCTAGATCCATCCATGTTATCGCAAACGGCACAATTTCATTCTTTTTTATGGCTGAACAATATTCCATTGTATATATTTACATCTTTATCCATTCATCTATGAATGGACACTTGAGTTGCTTCTATGCCTTAGCTATTGTTAAGTAATGCTGCCCTAAACACAGGGGGTAGCACGTTATCTGTTCAAATTAGTGGTTTCATTTTTGGGAGGTAAATATCCAATAAAAATATTACAGGATCATATGATAAATTCTTTTTAACAAATTATATACTGTTTTCCACAGTGGCTGCACCAGTTTACATTCCCATCAACGGTCCACAAGGGATCCTTTTTCTCCACATCCTCACCAACCTTTATTCCTTTAAATACTTTCTTACACCATACACAAAAATAAATTCAAAACAAAGACCTAAATGTGAGACCTGAAACCATAAAATTGCTAGAAGAAAACAAACACAGGCAGTTATCTGACATCAGCCCCAGAAACATTTTTCTAGATATATCTCCTTTGGTAAGGGAAACAAAAGCAAAATTAAACTATCAGGACTACACTAAGATAAAGAACTTTTGCACAACAAAGAAAATCATCAACAAAATAAAAAACAGCCTATAGAATGGGAGAAAATATTTGCAAACAATATACCCAACTAGGGGTTAATACCCAAAATATATTAAGAACTTCTACAAGTCAACATTAAAAAAGAAATAATCCAACTGAAAGTGGGCAGAGAACAGGAACTGACATTTTTCCAAAGAAAACATACAGATGGCCAAAAGACACAAGAAAAAATGTTCACCATCACAAATCATCACAGAAATGCAAATCAAAGCCATAAAGTTATCACCTAACACCTGTCAGAAGAACTAACATCAAAAACCCACCCATTTTAAGAGACAACTCAAGGCTTTTTAATAAATTTATAATTTTGCAATCCAGTTTCCTTCATCTTTTCTTAAAAGGTTAAGCAGAATAAGTCCTCTTTTTCCTTTACCTGTTATATCAGTTTTTAAATAAATTCACAGAGAAATGCCATTCTCTTATCAATTAAGGATTCACATTTAATCAAAGTTCTCTCATTATCTTCACATTTCAAGATAATAACTTCCATGAAGTAAAAAAGAAAATCTGTATTTTCTTTTCACTTAGTCACATGACCTGAATTTTGTTTTCAGTAGTTGAGAACTTCATGAAGCTAGATGTTGGCTGTTACTGCAGTTAATTGCTTTCACATTTTCCTGAGAAATTAACTTATTCAGTAAGAAAGGTTCTCAAAAAGGATCTCTCCTTATCTTCCAATAAAAACTTCATGCACAATGCATGAAAATTTGTCTGGGCAGGAGGATTTTGCAAAGAACCCTGGAATTTCATACCTCTAAGAAGCCTCCATTCAAATAAATTAGGTGAAAGATTATTTAAGCAAGAACATAAGCAAAACCAACAATTTGTACAATTTAAAGAAAAGGATTATTTTGATAGTACATAATCAAAGCAAATAAATACGACATGTACCCATCACTCTGAAACACATTTAAAAAGTTTCAAGTGCTACAGATAAAATTCAGTCAACGTTTACTGAGCACCTCCAACATGCTATTGTATTTTCTTAGGCACAGGGATTAATACCAAAATAAATAAAGCACAGTCACTACATTCAAGAAATTTACAGACCAGTATAAAAGACATAAAGGGGTCAACATAATGTTACTTAAGTTAATAAATGCTATTATAAAGATAGGTACAGGTATTACCAGTGCACCTTAGAAGAAACCATAACATAGTGTATTCCATGAAACTGGTTATTAGATTAATAGAACAAAGAAATTCACTGGTAAAAGGAAATGTAGAATGCAAAAGAAAACAAACAGCTCTTAGAAACTGAAACCTGGGTTGGGGTGCCTGGGTGGCTCAGTTAATTAAACGTCCCACTCTTGGTTTTGGCTTAGCTCATGATCTCATGGCTTCCTGGGTTCAAGCCCCACATCAGGAGCATCAGGCACATCAGGCTCTGTGCTTTCAGCTTGGGATTCTCTCTCCACCCCCCTCTCTGCCCCTCCCCTACTCACACTGTCTCTGTCTCTCTGAAAATAAACAAATTGAACTCTAGGGCACTTGGGTGGCTCACTAGGTTAAGCATATGACTCTTGATTTGGGCTCAGGTCATGATCCTACAGTTCTTGAGTTTAAGCCCCATATCAGGTACCATGCTGACAGTGCAGAGCCTGCTTGGGATTCTCTCTCTCAAAATAAATAAATAAGCTTCAAAAAAAAAAAAAAATCAGGGGCTCCTGGGTGGCTCAGCTGGTTAAGCATTCAACTTGGCTCAGGTCATGATATTAAGGTTCTGGAGTTTGAGCCCCAAGTCCAGCTCTGTGCTAACAACTCAGGGTCTGGAACCTGCTTCAGATTCTGTGCCTCCGTCTCTACCCGCGTCAACCCCCCCAAAAATAAACTTTAAAAATTTCTTTTCAAAATAGTAAAATTGAAAAAATAGAAATGTTTAAAAAAATTTTTAAATAAAAATCTGATGGCTGCAATAAAAACTTCAGGAAGTTAGAAATTAAATCAAGGAAACTTCATATAAAGTAGAGCAAAAAGATAATGACAGGGGAAAAAAGACTACATAAAACAATCCAGGAGACTGAACATCCAACAGAAAACCTTAAGCGGACAGAAAATTTACAGTAATACTAAATATGTTCCTACAACTAAAGAACATGAATTTGATTTTTTAAAAACACAGCACAACAATGAGAACCACACCAAAGCTCATCACTGTGAAATTTCATAGTATGAGGGATCTACAAAGGGTGCTAAGAGCTTCAAAGGACCAGGAATCGAAAGGACACCAAACTCCTCAAGGCGGGGGGGGGGGGGGGGGGGGGGGGGGGGGTGCTGACAGGCTCAGTCCCTAGAGTATGAGATTTTTGATGTTGGGGTCGTTAGTTCAAGTACTACACTTGGCACAGAACCTACTAACTGGAACATGAAGACATGTTTTCAAGCAAAGAAATACATCAAATACATTTATAATGCAGGAGGACATAACAAAGTTATTTCTCACCATGCAAGAAGAAAACTAAGGGTTGAAAAAAGTAAAGCATGTTGAAAAGAGTCTACTATTTCCATCAGAAGTGATTTTATTTAAATATTCTAAAGTTCTATGCCCCATACATTCTTTCTAGGAAAGGAAATGATGTACTTGCCCAAAAAAAGAAAACACAAAACAATACAGACAGCTTAAGATACAGGGAATAGGAGAACCTACATAAAACAATGTTAAATGCAGAGTCAGCAGAATGACAGCAAAGAGAAATCTCAAAGTTTTACACAGTCTTGGAGAACAACCAGTTCAGATTGGTAAAGGAAGATAAGAGCAACTGAAGATAAAATTCAAAAAAATTTACTTTAATTAGATGAAAGTGTGTGAATGTCTAAGTGAGAAATTTTAAATTTAATACTGAAGAATTTTGTAAAGAATTACCACTAAGCATAAAGGAAACTAAGGAAAAGAAAAAATATAGCAATAATTACTAAAAATCAAAATTACACAAGAAAATGCATTTAGGGTATACTATTTGGCTAAACAGTATAGAAAATTTATATTGCAAAACTAAAAATTGATTTTTTGTTGACAACTATACTGACAAGGGAAAGTAACAACTGAAAGACTTGGATAACATGTAAGTAAATATGATAATTAGTTGGCACTACATATGATTTAGACAGAGACAAATATCACTAGAAATGACTGTAAGTGAAAAAACAAATTTCCTTTAGGAAGAACTCCAAAGGGTGAAAGGGAATGAAGCAAAAAAGTGTATTTTTCACCATGTGGTTTTATTTAAGGCTTTTAAAATTATGTGCACATACTCATCATATAATGAAGAGCTTGTCGGGTCTTCATCCAGTGTTCCCAGCAGAGTTTCTATAAACCCCTTGGAAATTGTTAAGTGACTGAAATGTCTTTACTAGGGAGCCTAGGTGGCTCAGTTAGTTGAGTGTTAACTTGATTTCCATTCAGGTCATTTTCTTGAAATCCATGGATGGAGCCCCACATCCCACATCAGATGCACTGGGCTTGGAGCCTATTTAAGATTCTTTCTCTCTCCCAGTCCCTCTGCCCCTCCCCCATGCATGGGTGTGTGTGTTCTATTCTTTCTCTTAAAAAAAATAAAATAAAAGTGTCTTTATTATTCATGAGCCCACTGGATCACACCTAAAATTATGCTAATGAGGTAACTCAACAGGGAAGTCCTAAATAGCCTCATGATGGGGGCTGCTCACTAGAAAGACCAACCCTGTGATTAGAGGATTGGGACTGCAAAACAGCCTGACCCGCAGGGAGGGGAAGGGCGCTGGAGATTAAGTTCAATCACCTGGCCAATGATTTAATTAGTCACAGCTACTAGAAACCTTAACAAAAAGTGGACACCAAAACACAATGGAGTTTCCTAATTGGTGAACACATCAATATGCCAGGAGGGTGACACACCCTATAGGTCTCCTGGGGAGAGGGCGTGGAAGCTCTACATTTGACACCCTCCTGAGCTCACCTTCTATCTTTTTTTTTTTTAATGTTTTCTTATTATATTATTGAGACAGAGAGAGAAACAGACCATGAGCAGGAGAGGGTCAGAGAGAGGAAGACACAGAATCTGAAGCAGGCTCCAGGCTCTGAGCAATCAGCACAGAGCCTGATGCGGGGCTCGAACCCATGAACCCTGAGATGGTGACCTGAGCCAAAGTCGGCTGCCTAACCGACTGAGCCACCCAGGCGCCCCACCTTCTATCTCTTCACATGAATGATTCTAATCTGCATCCTTTATAATAATAAACTGCTGTCATAAATACAGTCCTTTCCTGAGTTCTACTGAGTTATTCTAGGGAATTAGTAAACCTGAGGGTGTTCATGAGAACCTCTGAAATTGTAGCCAATTGTTAAGAATTGGCTTAGAGGTGAGACCCCAAGTAGCATGGAGTTGAGACCCCACTTAAGGCTGCTTTTTGAAGTAGGGGCTGTCTTCTAGGGTACCACGCCTTCAAACTTGTGCAAACTAACACCAACTCAGTTGTTAATGTCAGAACTAAACTGCAGACTGTAACAGTGGGATTGAAACAAAATAGTACTACTTTTACTTGGTATTTTCTTTTATTTCAAGGTAATCAGTAGACGAAAGAAGTAAACAGAGAAATAACAGTATCCAATTACTTTTAAAAAAAATTAAAAATCTGACAAATAAGGGCAAAACTGGAGGGAAAAGCATTCCAACATTTTTAAGAGTAATAAACTATCTACAATAAAGAGACAAAATAATAAATTCATCAAAGTAGATAAGAACCAACAATGACGAATTTTTTTTAAAAGGTGGGGTAGGGTAGGACCCTAGGTGGAATCTAAGTCAGGCAATTACCATTACAAAGCTATACTAATTAAAGCAACTTGGGTTTTGCCAAAGGGTAGACAAACTAATCAAAGGGGGAAAATAGTGTCCAACATCCTCACATATATGATCATCTAAGGAATCCCAATGGCCAGTTAGGTATATAAAAAGATGGTCAACTTTACCTACTCAGAAAAATGCAAATTAAAACCACAGTGCTCCCACTTTCACCACTTCTAAACATAGTACTACAAGTTCTAACTATAGCAATTAGGCAAGAAAGAGAAATAATATACATTCAAATTGGAAAGGAACTAAAGCTATCTCAATTCAAAGATAACATGATCTTATATGTAGAAAACTAATAGAAATACACACATAGCAAGAAAAGCAATTAATAAACAAATTCAGCAAAGGACAGCAATACATAATATAAAACAGCAATTTCCTTTTCAAAAAGGAAACTGAGAAAATCATTCTATTTGCAAAAGAATCAAAAAGAATAAAATACAGGGGCACGTGGGTGGCTCAGCTGGCGGTTCAGTGAGTTCCAGCCCTGCATGAGACTCTCTGCTGTCAGCAGTCAGCACAGAGCCCACTTTAGATCCTCTGTTGCCCTCTCTCTCTATGCCCATCCCCTATGCTTTCTCAAAAATAATTTTTTTAAAAAAAGGAAAAATAAAATACTTACGAATAGATTTAACCAAGGAGGCAAAGACTTTTACATTGAAAACTATACAGTATTGCTGAAACAAATTAAAACCCTAAATGAAAGGGTGCCAGGGTGGCTCAACTGGTTAAGTATCAGACTTTTTCTGCTCAGGTCTTGATCTCACAGTTGGGATCTCACAGGGTCGGAGCCACACATCAAACCATGTGCTGACAGCTTAGAGTCTGGAGCCTTCTTTGGATTCTGTGTCTCAGTCTCTCTGCCCCTCCCCCACCTCTCAAAAATAAACAAACATTTTTTAAAAATGACCCAGGGGCACCAGTGTGGCTCAGTCGGTTAAGCATCCAGTTAAGCTTCGACTTCAGCTCAGGTCATGATCTCACATTCATGGATTCGAGCCCCGCAACGGGCTCTATGCTGACAGCTAGCTCAGAGCCTGGAGCCTGTCTTCAGATTCTGAGTCTCCCTCTCTCTCTGACTCTCCCCTGCTCACGCTGTCTCTCTTTCTCTCTCAAAAATAAATAAAAACATTGAAAAAAAAATGACCCAAATGGAAAGATATCCCATATCCATGGAATGGAAAGATGACACTGCTAAGTAACAACACTTCCCAAAGCAACATATAGATGTAGTGTAATTGTTATCCAAAAACACAATGATCATTTTTGTAGAAATAGAAAAAGTGATACTAAAATTCATGCAGCATTTCAAGGGATCTCAAGTGGCTAAAACAATTCTGAAAAAAAAAAAGTTGGGAAACACACTTCCCTATTTCAAAGCATACCACAAAAATAACAGTAATAATGGGCACCTGGGTGGCTCAGCTGGCTAAGCATCCAACTCTTGACTCTGGATTTCAGCTGAAGTCATGATAACAGAGTTCATGAGATTAAGCCCCACACTGGTTTCTGCGCTGACTGGAGCCTACTTAAGATTCTCTTTCTCCTTCTATCAAAATAAATGAAAATGAATTTAAGAAGACTTTTTTCCTAAATTAAAAAAAAAAAGTGAACTGAGGGAGAACTGTTCAAATTCATTTTTAACTGGGGCGCCTGGGTGGCTCAGTTGGTTAAGCGGTGCCCTCAGTTCAGGTCATGATCTCACGGTTCGTGGGTTCGGTGCCCCGCATCAGGGTCTGTGCTGACAGCTAGCTCAGAAACTGGAGCCTGTCTTCAGATTCTGTGTCTCCTTCTCTCTTTGACCCTACCCTGATCGCACTGTTCTGTCTCTCAAAAATAAATTTTTTTTAAAAAATTCATTTTTAATTGTGTTGGATAATTATGATGATTACACTGCAGTGGGAAAATCAGTTATTATAGACAACATCCACTAGTTACAACTATAAAAAATACTACCGTGATAAGCAAAACTGAAAAGAACTTTCCCTGGATAGGGGAAAAAAAAAAACAAAGCTTGGGGCACCTGGGTGGCCCAGTTAACCATCTGACTTCAGCTCAAGTCATGATCTCATGGTTCATGAGTTCAAGACCCCACATCAGGCTCTGTGCTGGCAGCTCAGAGCCTGGAGCCTGCTTCAGATTCTATGTCTCCCCCTCTCTCTGCCCCTACCCGCTAGTGCTCTCTCTCTCTCTCCCTCTCAAAAACAAACATTAAAAAAAAAAAAAAAAACTGTAAATTGCTTGATAGCATTCAGTACAACAACAACAACAACAACCCTAAGAAAAAGCAAAGCTCTGGGTTGCCTGGGTGGCTCAGTCGCTTAAGCTTCGGCTCAGGTCATGATCTTGCAGTTTGTGAGTTCAAACCCCATATCGGGCTCTGTGCTGACAGCTCAGAGCCTGGAGCCTGTTTCAGATTCTGTGTCGCCCTCTGTCTCTGCCCCTCTCTCTCTTAAAAAAACTTTTTTAAAAATTAAAAAAGAAAAGCACTGACTTCTCCATAAACAACTCACAGGGAACTCATGAGCATGAGGATTCCAAACTCAAAGAAAAGTAATTGACAGCTAGTTCAGAGCCTGGAGCCTGCCTCGGATTCTGTGTCTCCCTCCCTCTCTGTCCCTTCCCGGATCACGCTCTGTCTCTGTCTCTCAAAAATAAACATTAAAAAAATTTTTTTATCTGTTTTTTATTTATTTTTGAGAGAGAGAGAGAGAGACAGCATGAGCAGGGGACGGTCAGAGAGAGAGGGAGACACAGAATCCGAAGCAGGCTCCAGGCTCTGATCTGTCAGCACAGAGCCCGACACGGGGCTCAAACCCACAAACCGTGAGATCATGACCTGAGCCAAAGTCAGACGCTTAACCGACTGAGCCACCCTGGCGCCCCTAAAAATTTTTAAGAAAAAAAAGGAAATCCATTAATGTAATCCATCACAACAAACTTAAGAGGAAAAATCACATGACCCTATCAGTAAGATTGAAAAAAGGCATCTGACAAAATCCACCACCCATTTATGATCAAAACTCTCAGTATAAAAATAGAAGGAAACTTCCTCAACTTGATTAAAAATTTTCAAGAAATAATTAAAGCTAACATCTTACAAAAAAAGATGATAAACTAGAAGCTTTCCCAAGAAGATAAGGAATGAGGCAAGGATATCTCTTCTTACACTGTCTTCAACATCATACTGGAAATCCTACCTAGTACAAGAAAAGGAAATAAGAGGAATATAGATCCGCTGGGGGAAAAAAAATGAAACTGCCTAGGGACACCTTGGTGGCTCTCAGTTAAGCATCCAACTTCAGCTCAGGTCATGACCTCACAGTTCCTGGTTTCGAGCCTATCGGGCTCCGTGCTGACAACTCAGAGCCTGGAGCCAGCTTCAGATCCTGTGTCTCCCTGTCTGCCCCTGCCCCGCTCGCACTGTCTGTGTCTTTCAAATAATGAATGTTTAAAAAAGAAAATTAAAAAGGACTACAGACCTTAACAGACACCTCACCAAAGATATGAAGATAACAAATTAAGTGTATAAAAAGACATACACTGTATTGTCATCAGAGAAAGATAATAAGATACTACAATACACCTAACAGAAGTGCCAAATCTAGAGGCACCAAGGTGGCTCAGGTGGCCTGGAGCTTGCTTTGGATTCTGTGTCTTTCTCTCTGTCCCTCCTCCCCTCATGCCCTCTCTCTCAAAATAAATAAATAAATGTTGATTAAAAAACATTTTTTAAGTATTGCAAAAACCCAGAAAACTGACAACCCCAAATGCTGACAAGGATGGAGAACAACAGGAACTCTCATTCACTGCTGCTTGGAATGCAAAATAGCACAGCCATTTTAAGACAGTTTGGAAGTTGTTTTTTTTGTTTTTTTTTTTTTTAACAAATCTAAACATACTCCTACCATATAATTTAGCAATCAAGCTCCTTGGTATCTACTCAAATGATAGAAGTTGAATATGAACGTTTAAAATAGCTTTATTCAACAATAAACTATTTTTAAAAAAACAAAAAAACAAAAATAAAATAAAATAAAATAGCTTTATTCATAATCGCCAAAAACTTGGAAGCAACCAAGATGTCCTTCAGTAAATGAATGGATAAACTGGTACAGACAATGGAATTTATTCAATACTAAAAAAAAAGATGTTACCATGCCATGAAAGGATATAAAGGAAATTTGAATACATATTAGTAAATAAAAGAAGTCAATGTGAAAGGTAACATACAGCATGATTCCAACTATATGACATTCTGGACAAGGTAAAGCTATGGAGACAATAAAAATATCAAAGGTTGCCAAAGGTTTGGGAGGAAAGGAAGGCTTAAGAGGTAGAGCAGATGTTTTTACCAAGGAACAGTCGTGCACAATTAATAGAATTCTAAACCTAAAAGTTCTAAAACTCTAAGTCTAAATGAGCAAAAGGTCCTCATTCTGAAACACCGTCTAATCTGCCTATAATTCTAAATCCTGAACACAACCGATATTCATTACAAAAAAAATAGCTGTCAGTTCACAAAATGTAAAAACTGTGGTATATTTTATAGTGGCTTACATTTATTGATCTCAACAAATGATACTGATCTCAAGTCAGCAGTCCACACAACCAATGTTAAACCCCAAATCTTCCTTTTATCTCCAAGAATAGAAAAGCTGTTAACCTACCTTTCAGTAACCTCTTGTTTCAATTGAGGAACTTCACTAAGTGCTGAATCAATATCCATGAAGCCAAGAAAGTCCCGTTTTATATTAAGAGAAGCCTTCTCCAATCCCTTGCCTGATGTTTCATGACCCCTCAATAATGGATCTGAATCAGTTAGCTGTAGGTCTGAACCCTCACCTTCTGTAAGACGGACCCGCTGACCAGGAGAACTGGGAACACTATTACCTTCCTGGTCAGAGCTGTTCTTTTGTTTTCCATCTCTCTGGGGCTTACTATTCAGCCCATCATCCCTGAAGCCTTTAGCAAATGGATTGTAATCTATTTTCAGCTGGGTAATCTGAATGTTCTGATAAGCTGTTACTGCAAAGAATTCAGTCTGTGGGAAGGTAAAAGTGTGGACACCAGGGCCATTTAATTGTATCACTTCAGTAGCCTTTTCTGCAGGCACCAAATGAAGTCTCGGCAGGTAGCGATGCATAGAGTGTAAGATGATATGCCCTTCTTGGTCCAGTGTATTGTTGGTAAGTTTGAGTTTATAGAAAGATACTGGTTGATGCATCCAATAGTGACCCGTGGAAGGAGATTCTGGATGAATAAAAACCCTCCCCAAAACATGGGGTTCAGCCTTCCCACTTGGTTCCCACCAGCGACCATTCCACTTATAACGATGATTATCCACAGGAGATATATCCATGACAAGAATATACTTCATATTTGAATCTAAACCTGTTATCCAGTAACGACAGTATGGAAACATGCGTCTTCCCTGCTTGGTCAGAATCATCTCTGTGCTTCGATGATAGAATTCATTCCACATACTATTGTTATCCAAAGTGACAGTGATTCCTCCCACAGTACAATCAGCTGGAAGGCAAATCTTCCCTTTAGATTTTCCTGGTGATGTCACACTGCTAGCCAAAGCACAGGCATCCCGATTAGTTACCAAAATTCCTTGATCAGTTTTGCCATTTCCTGGCTGTTTTAGGATGACAAAGAAGGTAGGTGCTGCTCCTGCCACTGTTCCACCATCTTGATTAGCCAGTATAATCTGCTGTTTCTCCTCCATGATTCCAGTGAGAAACTCAGTAGTAAGATAATTCTAGTCACCACATAGTCACAGTGGACTCTCCAGCCTACAAAACAAACAAAACAAAAACAAAAACCCTTAGTCAAGTAAATGTTTATTTCGTTAAAAATACAAAAATGATTACCCTATCCCCAAAGTATATTCCTAAACTCTTTGAAGACTTTGCTTCTACCTTTCTCTCAATCAATGTAATGATACTCACTTTGGATTACTTATCTTTTTAAAATTCATTTTAATCTAATTACAGTTTACCCTTGAACAACTCAGGGTCCACCTGACCTCCCTTCCTTGCATGCACAAGTGAAAATCCGTGTGGGGGCGCCTGGGTGGCTCCGGTCAGTTAAGCATTCCATTTTGGCTCAGGTCATGATCTCATGGTTTGTGGGTTCAAGACCCACATCAGACTCTGCTGTCAGTGCGGAGCCTGCTTCGAATCCTCTGTCCCCCTCTTTCTCTGCCCCTCCCCTGGTTGCACTCTCACTCTCTCTCTCTAAAAAATAAATTTTAAAACTTTTTTAAAGATAAAAGATAAAAGAAAACCTGTAACTTTGACTCCTCAAAACCTTAATTACTAATAAACCACTGTTGTTGGAAGGCTTACCATAGTAAGCCTTTTGTATATGTATTACATACTGTACTCTTACAGTAAAACCAGAGAAAAGCTAAAATAATCATAAAAAAGAGAAAAGACATTTGCAGTACTGTATTATATCACAAAGTGTACAAAAGAAAAGCAAACAGCTATGAAAACAATGTCAGAATAAGAGAAATCTGTAATTAAAACCATCCTAACACTTTTTTACCCCATCACACCAGCAAAAGTCAAAATTTGGTAGGGGCGCCTGGGTGGCTCAGTCG